>JZKD02S1673688.1:138639-161859 GCA_000966675.3 Picea glauca | reverse complement strand
AGCTTGGATATTATTGTAACAGAGCGCTGCTCAATTGGAGGTTGCCCCCTCGAAGAGGCCTGTGAACATTTCTATCTGAATCAAGTGCTATTTCTGTTCAAGTGCTATTTCTGTTACTATTTCGTATATCATTTCTGTGTATTGTGAAGATTATGCTGGATATTTTACTGTTATTCTGTTATTTCTAGCATTTCTTTCCTGTTCTGCATATTTTATATATCTGGTATCTTGCATGCATCCTGAAGGCTATAAGAGCACAATTTTGACCTATGTAAAAAGAGGAGAAAGCATTCAACTTTGAGAGAAAAGTTACTCTGGAGAAATTACTACATATTGAGTCTACATCCCTCTATCCCTCAAGTTTGAACACAGTGTTCAACCCCCAAGCTCTTTCCCTATTGTTGAGAGGACCTCATTGACTCTTTCCTATCAGCTTTCCTTTGGTGGAGGATTGAAGTGGTGGAGACCCAGTTGGAAGGAACTTGGTTTCTTGGTTTCAAACTGTGCCGACACAGAAGTTTGTATCGTTATCGCTTCTGCTAATCAATTATTAATAGAAATATTCCTTTCCCATCCCATTGATATCTTGCAAATATATGATTATTAGCCATGGGCATGTTTGTAATGTTTATTAATGGATTATGCTATCTGATGTGCTAACCCCTTTTATATTATCACCGTATACTTTCTCTGCTTGTTTGTTGAGGACTTCTTGCAAGTATAAGCTTTGGGTCAAAGTTCTCAACAGTGGAACATCCTCAAATGTTGGATCAAGGTAGGCCTCTTTCTTATATTTCACATTATTTTATATAGCATATGTTGGAATTGAGTTGATTTCTGTAGTCATACATGTCTGTTTTGGTTTACCCTTGGCCATAAAGAGTTTTTCATTTGTAATAGAAATGGCGACTCCACTGGGGAGAGATCTTCCTTCTAAGGGTTGAAGTACTTTTTCTTCTTAATTTTCTCTTTTTCCTTTGTGTTTCTTGTCGTATCACTGCTTGACATGTCATGTTCACTCTGGGTCTGAGTTTTCAGCCTTTTTCCCTTTCCTGGCCTTGATTTGAAGCATATACACCCTTTTTTCCTTGACATTCGTATATACATGCTTGTTGTCTCATTGGAAGAAGCGTATATATGCTTCGTTCTCCTGAACATTCGCGTATACCACTTCCCCTTGCTTGTTTGCTTAGTTTAGTGACTGTTGGGTGGGATTTGAAGGTTGTTGAGCCTTCTTAGGTCTCTGTAGTGTCTGTTGAGATTATCTAGGATGACAAGAAACCTGTTTGCAATTGAATTTTTAAGTGGATTCTTTCTCTTTGTTTTCCATTTTGATTTGTCCTTGTTCTCTAGGATGTTTGTGTGGCTGCTTGGTATTCTACTCGAGTTATTCCTTTTATACACAGTAGAATTTATATATCAGGTGGCTCATCAGTCCATGCATTTTATTTTTAGTATATTGAAAATACAAAAAAATAGGCATTTGCATTGGTTGGCATTTTGATCTTTGAATATTTATCATTAGCTTAGCACATTTAGTGAGAGATTGCATTTTACTTATGAATTGCAAAGTTGAAATTGAAGACTACACTGTTCTTATTAGCATATTATTCATTGAAAAGTTAAATATATACTTTGCATTATATCCATATTTATTTTCTTACAGAGTCATAACATCATGAGTTTCACTTCCATACCTTTTTGAGTAACCACGGCCAATAAAATTTATGCTTTAAACTAAAAATGAATAGTCACGATTTTATATTTAGCGTGCACAAACTAGCCTAGGATTTAGTGCCTTGGAATGGGATTTTCTGAGTAAACTTCTCCAAGGAAATTAAATCAACATATGTGTCTGAAACAGGGAGTTGAGAATTCCATTGTATAATTGGTAATATCAGGAGGCTTCTCTCACACCAGAGTTAATCACAAGGTTGTGTGAATTTAGTTGAAGGGATAACCCCTGGATACTCACCTAGCGTCAGAGATGTATCTGTGGATTTATTCGTATTTTGGGATATTTCTAGTACCCATACCTCTGTGAGAGGCTGTGCTTTCAAGGTTTTGGGATTTGCTACCCTGTCCATATGGTGATCCGGACTTACGACTGCTCGCATGTGCATCAGTTATATAGTGGTTGATTAGTTGCTTGACTTAGGTATCTCATAGGCTACTTCTAGGGGTTATTCTGCTTGTATCCTGAGTCAGATAGGGGTCGGATGATACACAACCTTTATGAAGGATTACCTCTCTAGGGGGATCTTACTGACTGGTTTTTAAGCCTACAAGGGCCCTTATAATTGATTTTTTTACCTCTAAACTTTAGCGGGGAGTCTCAAGTCCCTCTTGGACGAGACATACCTTCTTAGCGAGGGAGGCTTCTCAACCGCTTTAGCTCGTTTGCATGCATATTGGTCGTTTGAATTTTTGGTATGCTCTTTGACTATTAGTTGGCCTTAGGATATATTTTTATTCATTGGAGAGTCATAAGTCGTCATGGAGTAGGACCAGCTTCCTCGCAGGTCCCGTCGGTTGTTACAGTTACCATCGATTTTCGAGTTCTTGCCTTCTAAAAGGCATAGAGTTATCAGGAGTGGTACACATGCATCCACTTTTCAGACGTGTGGTTCCATAAGGATGAGTAATGAGTCTAATCTTCATAACACTGGGAGTTCTTTGACTCCCATACCCACTATAATTAATGACACCCCTTCGACACCTGCAGCCACTACAATTGCAATGTCAGAGGCTTATACTAGTACTATGGCTTGGCTTGTAGTTAATGATTCATCTCTTGCATCAAACCCTTTTGGGGGTTTCTCTCAATCACCAAGTTACAATGTTCAGACCATCCCTATGGCTTCTAGTCCATTTTCTTATGGTATTCCTAAATTCACTTCGCAGTTTTCAACTGCCATCCCAGCTGTTGGCCCTGATGCTAGCTTTGGACTTGGGGGAACTACACCTCCTTACACTCCTTTACCGTTTGGAGGTTCTCATATTCACCAAGCAAATCCTAAAGTGGGAAGTGTCCCTATTCTTAACCCCGAGTCTAATCCTTCTACAACTGGATGGAACAACCCAACTGACAGACAAGTTATGCCTTATATCTCTATCCCCTCGGTGTCGATTCCGACCAATACTTTTGGCATGACGAATCCACTTCAATCCTCTGGGTTCCCACCTTGAGGAGGTCAATATTACACTTTGGGCACTCCCCGACCTGGATCTAATCCAGTTGGGGGGAAATTTTAACAACCCTCATCTTGGATCTAATCCAACTAGGGCCAATTTTCATAACCCTTATCAGAACATTCCTGCTAGAATGATGCCCAATCCATATTTTACGAATAATCTCGGAGGAGGGTATTTTAATTCCAGACAAGGTTTTGGTCCTTACCAGAATCCTGGATGGAATGAAGTTCCGAACACACAATCTTTCATGGGAGGATGGGGCCAGGTGTCGCAACCCCATATTCCCTTTCTGCCCATGCTTAATTTTCCAAATTTGTCTAAACTAATGAATGACCTGGTGATTCATGATCCCACATGGCCCCTTGTCCCTACCAAACTTCCTTCAGACATTCCAAAGTTTTAAGGTAAGAATGGTGAGGACCCTAGTGATCATGTCACTACTTTTCACCTTTGGTGCTCATCGAATTCTCTAAATCATGATTCTATTAGATTACGATTGTTTCAGTGCACTCTCATTGGCATCATGTCGCAATGGTACATTGAGCTACCTAGGGGGACATATGGGTCTTTTGATCATTTGGTGCTATCCTTTCTCAACCACTTTCAACTGCCCATTCATTATGATGTTGGCCTTGAACTTTTGTCGACTTTACGCCAGGGTACCGATACTCACATCTCAGACCATATCCAGTAATGGTGTAGGCGAAGGGGGTTGGTTAAGACTCCTATACCCCCAACCTTTTATCTAGAATGGTTCCTAAAGTCTTTTCACACTCCTATTTCAAAGGGCGTTGCTACTTCCAGGGTCTTCAGCGAGGAAGAAGCTATCTTTAGAGCCCATCAACATGATTTGATATATGCTCAGTTTGAGATGTTATACCACCTTGTTCTAGATGCACCATAGCCAAATCACGATCCTAGACAGAATACCAGACCTCATGCTGATGGCATTGTAGGGTCCACCAATGTAAAATCCACATACTCGACAACGAAGTATGATAGAGGGACAACTTCATCTGGATCCTCCAAACCCACCCAATTGGCGGATGTACATTTCATGCAATTGTCGAAAAACCCAAATGGTGACCAGCAACCAAATGGGAATAAAAGGAAAGGTTGAAATAATTGTAAGGGTGGGAAGAATAATAATAAACCCAAGGACAAAGATAATAATGGGAAACAGAGTGATAATGCTGGAGAGGAAAGAAAGAGAAACTTAAGGTGAATTTTCCTTGTAAACTTTGTACTGATGACCACCTTACACACTTATGCCCCAAAATTGTGGAGGCTGCAAGGATTTTAAATCTATCACCCACTGTGCTAATGAAACCATTCCCACACAATCATCACTTAGCCTCGAGCTCTTCGAACGCTGAAAATGCGTCTTGTGGAAGTAAAAAACCACCATTGTAATATGGCGATCATGTTTGCATCAATATGGTTGACGCGAAAATTGATATAGCCACCCACTCTTGAGATTGTAGCTCCTCAAAAGCTAGTACCAACCTAGAATTCCCCCCCCCTGGAGACAAACTTACAGATCTATAAACTAGAGACACCGCCTCGTATTCAAAAAGGAGTACTCAAGCACTCTACCCACAACCCTAACGCTAGAGCCACCCATAACTACTCTATTGTTGAGGATCTGGGCCAAACCCCTTGTGCGATGTCATCTTTGGAGGTGTGATGTCGTCTTTGGAGGTACTCTAGACGTGTCCATCATAGAGGAATGCCTTACTCTCTGCCTTAGGAGATCTAGAACCTAGTGGCTCGAAAGTTATCAAATTTGATGTCACGAATGTGAAGCCTCACTTACCCTACCTCATGGATTTCCAAATCCACGTTGAGTATTCCAAGTACACTATAAAACGAGCGGTCGTTGATGAAGGTGATTCAACTTGTGTGATGTCACTGGTCTGTTGGAAAGCTATTGGCTCTCCAACCCTTTCCAATTCATTGAACATGTTGACTTCATTTGATGTTCATTCCTTCCTCCCTCATGGTATTATTCCTGTCTTTCCGGTCCAGTTAGGTGGGAAGACGATAGAGGTGGAAGTAGAGGTAGTTGATGCACCTCTTGATTATAACTTGTTACTTGGTCGCAATTGGACCTATGCTATGGTCGTTGTCGTATCATCTGTTTCCCACACACTTTGTTTTCCTCATCAGGGAGAGATCGTGACAGTCGACCAATTATCCTTTGTGTCTCTAGTTTGAACGCATATGTTGCACCCTCGATCCCAGTGATTGACAATTCTAAGCTGGAAACTGAGAATATCGATGTCAGAATGTATTCTTCCCTCATGGATACTTTCAACTTCTTGGCACCGATTCACCACATTTACACCATGTCTAGTAGGCCTTCTTTGGGAGGGAGGTCCATTCGTTTCTGCACTTCCTATCTTAGTGATCCATGGACCCTACCTTCTCTGAATTTGTCGAGTGAAGGTTAGTCACATGATAGCATGGCTATGCCACTATCGACAACGGAGATTGCGTATCAATCCATTCTTGACTCCTCCATCGATCTCGATCCTGTTACCTCGCAGACGGACAAGGAGGATCCCGTTCTTAGGCCTGTATGGGCCACCTTGTTATCTTGTTCACATGATTTCTTAGATGAGACTTTTCCTTCAGACGAAGCCATCATCGAAGCCATGAATTTTTTCGAGAGACCTTGGGATGATATACATCATCAATATTATTTTCTCCCAAGCCTTAAAATAATCGAACAAGATGATTTTCGATGTACCTTGAGTGAGATAGTCGATCACGTCGTAGTTCCACTTGATATGCACGACATTTATGTCAAAGGAAATATGGCGAGTATTTATCCTACCATCCCGATCGATATCTCTCATACCCCTAGAAAGATTGAGAATGTAAATATAGGTGTGGATTGTTCGCCAGAAGAGATTCTGATCTACACCAACCTCTTCAAATAATTTTGAGATGTATTCACTTGGTCATATGAAGAGATGCCAGGAATCAACCCTCATATTGTCGAACATGATATTAGGACTTATCTGGATGCTAAACCTATTCGAAAATGTCTTAGAGCTGTTAATCCTAGGAAGGCCCCCGCTATTAAGGTAGAGGTGGAGAAGCTACTTAATTCTGGCTTCATCTACTAGGTTCCCTTAACTGAATGGGTATCCAACCCCATTCCTGTGAATAAAAAGAAAGGAACCATCTGTGTGTGTATGTAATTTCGTGACCTGAACAAGGCTTGTCCTAAAGATAAATTCCCCATGCCTTTCATTGATCAGATTCTCGATGAGTGCGCAGGAAGCGAAATATTTTCCTTTATGGATGGATTTTCAGGATATACCCAAATCCAGATCAAACCTAGAGACCAACACAAAATGACATTGATATTTCCTTGGGGTAATTTTTCATACCGGAAAATGCCTTTCGGCCTGAAAAACACCGGAGTGACCTTCCAACGCACCATGACTTTCTCTTTTAACGATCTCAAGCACATAGTCGAAGCTTACCTAGATGATATTACTGCTCACTCTCGCAATAGAGTGGATCATGTTACACACCTTCAACTGGTTTTTGAAAGAGGTCGTTACTATAGAATCCAGTTAAACCTTCACAAATGCATCTTTTGCGTTAAGTCTAGCCATCTCTTAGGATTCTTAGTTTCCGAGACTAGGATCATGGTAGATCCTCTTAAGGTTGAGGCAATACTTCAATTGCCTCCCCCGTGCACGATTAGACAACTTCAAGGTTTACAGGGGAAAGCTAACTTTCTGCGTCAGTTTATAGTGAATTATGCCAATATCACCAAGGGTTTCATGCACCTATTCAAGAAAGACACTCCTTTTATCTGGGATGAGAAAGCCCAAGAGTCTTTTGATGCTTTAAATAAATCCTTAGAATTGGTCCCTCTGTTGCAATCTCCTAATTACAGTAGAGATTACTTGTTGTATATTGTTGCATCTGAAGAATCGATTGGTATGGTTCTAGTTCAGGAGGATGATGAACTCCATGAGCACGTCATCTACTATCTCAGTCGAAATTTATTCGGTCCTGAGATTAATTACTGTCACGTGGAAAAGCTAGCTTTGGTTTCCATTCATGCAGTCCAATGTTTACAACACTATATATTTCTTTGTAATACTACTGTGGTCGTCAATGTCAATCCATTTCAATACGTCCTCACTAGGAGTATCATAGGTGGGGAATATAATAAATGGATTGTCATCTTACAAAAAATTTATCTCGACTTTGCTTCGGCAAAGTCCAAGAAATCACTAGTTTTTGCAGAGTTAATATCTGATTTCCCATTATTAGATGAGGATGTTATCCATTTCGATTCATTTGCAGACAAACACATTTTCTTTGTCTCGTTATCCGACCCCTGGTATGGAGACATTGTTTTATATATTCAAACCTTGAAATTAGCTCAGCATCTCTTGCGATATGATAGACGACGTGTTAGATACCAAGCCAAAAAGCATACCATTGTCAGTGACACTTTATATCATCGAGGAATATATAGTATCTTATGTTGCTTCTTAACTCATGAGGAAGTCAAGTCAGTCCTAAATGATTGCAACAAAGGGGCTTGTGGTGGTCATCTTTCCGGTCTTGCGATAGCCCAAAAAATACTGTGAGTTGTTTACTTCTACCCCACCATATTTAAATATTTCATTGAAGTGGTTAAGAAGTGTCACCCCTGCTAGGTGTTCACTCAGAAAATACACTCACACCCATCCCCTCTTCACCCAATCATTACCGTTGGCCCCTTCACCAAGTGGGGGGTAGATTTCATCGATTGTAACCCAACTTCGACTGAGGGGCATCAACACATTATCATGGGCGTCGACTACTTTACCAAGTGGTCCGAAGCCATGCCTACTGTAAAATTTGATGGGAAGACTGCAACCTTCTTTGTGTTCAACCAAATTATCACCCAATTCGATATCTCGAGTGAGATTGTCACTAATCATGGAAGTCACTTTCAGAATGAAATGATGGTAGAACTAGCATCCAAGCTGGGGTTTATACATGGTCGCTCATCTCCTTATTACCCCCAGGAAAATGGGCAAGTAGAGGCCGTAAACAAGTCTCTCAAAACCATCTTGCAAAAAACTATCAGCTGGAGTAATTATGATTAGCACATCATGCTATATCCCAGGCTTTGGGCATACCGAACCTCGGTCAAGACTACCACTGGTTTTTTCCCTTTTCAATTACTACATGGTGTAGAGTCGATACTTCCTGTTGAATGCAAAATCCCTTCTCTTAAGTTGGCATTCGAGATCCTCCCCGACACTTCATATTTAGAGTGATGCCTTATACACCTAGAGAGTCTTGACTAGCAGCGTCGAAACACCTTTACGACTATCGAGGAAAACAAGAAACGTGTCAAGGCTCAGTACGACAAGTCTTCCTCTCCCCGTTTGTATACCAAGGGTGACTTGGTCCTCTTGTATGACCAAGCCAAAGAACCGCTAGGGGCAAGCAAGTTTAAACCCATGTGGCATGGTCCTTAGATCGTGTGACATGTTCTAGAAAAAGGAGCCTATGAGTTGCAAGATTATGAAAGGAATAAACTGGTCGAGCCCAGAAATGGGCTCTACTTGAAAAATTATTACACTGGAGCCCTAGGCTTGGGAAAAAACCTTTGTATACTAATGTAAATTTGGTGTATATACATATTTTTCCCCTTTTCTTTTTGTCTTTGGCTTGCTTATCAAGTTTTCCCTTTTGGTTGGCATATGTCAACGAAGTCTTCAGTCTACCTAGGATTCACAGATGGAGCCAGTCGTCATAAACGGAACTTGGCTTCCGCCACTTGGGTGATTTACTCACTCGAGGGTCTGCTGGTGTCTTTTGGTGGCGTACGCCTAGGGCCATCCATGAATAATGTGGCCGAATATAGTGTCGTCATAGAAATTTTGCGCGATTCCATCTCACATGGTATTCACTCTCTAGAAGTTCGCCTGGATTCTCAGTTAGTAGTATGTCTGTTGAATAGTTGTTACCGTGTGCGTGATCCTACGTTACTCCATCAGTTCCTATGTGTACGTCTTTTAGAACGATAATTTGATTTTATTACATATTTTCACATCCCGAGGAGTTATAATCATGTATCCAATGGCTACGCTGATTATGTTTTAGATTGGTATTTGTCACATTAATAAAGTAAAGAAAACCATTAAATCAATGTACACATTGTAATATATGAGTAAAGTTGAATATCCCTCTTTATATATTTCAAAAAATATGGTGTTTATGTTACAAAATTGGGGCTAAAACCCTCAAAATACATATACAGCCGATATACATATCCCATGACATCTACGCCTATGGCATCGGATGCGTATCATGATAGAAAACCACAGCATTTGCAATATTTTAGAAGAGTCATACCCATGCTCTAGGTACACCAACAACCTTTCATTGCATGGCTTCAGGTAGATCCTCTACCTGAACCATAGGAATCCTCTGTGTCAAACGAGACAGGTTGCCCTGAACGTTCTGTAGGAATCTCTCCACTTCTCCTCCCACTGCCTCATATCCTCAGTGCCTCCATCTATGTCATAGGAATCCCTACGGCCGTTGCAGACCCACATATGCAATCACACAAGTATCTAGTTAATATTCAATCACCATCCAAAAATATTTTGTTTCCTTGAATACAAAAATACAAAAAAATGAAATATGTAATTTTTTTTACCTATGGTGCCATAGGCGGCTCCTAGTGGAAGAAGCATATCTAGTTCCCCTTTGAAATCGATCCCCACATAGGGATAGTCATCTAGAGAAATGATTTGTCTCCACCACCAGAAGAAAAAATCATCATTGTAGGGTGTCACCGCCCTACCTCCCCCCTGTCGTCTCATGACCTCGATCCACTGCGCCATGGCTAGATCACGTGGTACTCTAGGAAGGATCTCCACTCTAGGTCCTAGACCTGGAACCCACTCGAAAAAGAAGCTACAAAGGATAGAGGAAAACCCAAAGTTTCGCTTACCCCCCTTCTTGGACTCTGTCAACCAACCTTTCATATTTGTCAGCAGTGAGGTACACCAATCGTAGACAGTGGGTCTCACACACTCCAATTCATAAAACATAAGTGGCCTCAATGTTTGATGCAAAGAGGCCAAACCTATAATCCTAGTAAGCATGAGCACAATGATCTTCAGGCTGCGGTTACTTATATCTCGGATGGGGACTTGACTTCCCACCAAGGGAGTGCCTGCAACACAGTGGGCTTCGATATACTCCTCGATCTTTATCCCACTCCCTGCTCCACGTGACTTGAGGTTCACAACCTCTCCTCGACGTGAAAGACCAGTTAAGAAGTAGATGTCCTCTACTTTGATCCTTAATGGTTTTCCATCAAGGATAAATCTCTTGCTATCGGGATCCCAATAGCCCACTAGCATCTCCAACAAACTCACTTGGGCCCTCATTCCCTTGAGAGCCCAAAACTTGTATAAACCACATCCTTTTAGAGCCGCTTGAGCCACTGGATCCCGATCCGTTATTGCATCTACCTCCTCATGTTCACGCTCTCTCCATTCCAACACCATCCTGCAAAAAAAACTCATTTTTGAGTTAGAAATCTTTTTTTTTTCCTTTTGCGTACATATACACGACTTTACTAGCTCACAGTCATGGGTAGGGCTTGATATATGCCCCCTCTAGTTCACATAGGGGCATATATCTAGTCGTATATGTGACCTATTTAGAGAAACCCGTGTATACCAAAAACCCCAAATTGCACCCTCAAAAACTAACAAAATAGAACCTAATTCAAAAATGTAAACCACTGAATTTGAAGAAGATGGGATGAAGAGTTACCTGATCCAGATGGTTCATGATTCCATTTCCTATCTCTCCCGCAATCGTCGTTTGAATCTTGGAGGTATTTTAGTCCAAATTGCACTGTTTAGGTAAAAATAAAAATGATACAGTAATTTGTGATTTTATTACTATTTATAAGCTATTTTTACCCACTTGATATAGTTTCATGCTATTTTTTCATCTAATGGACTAATTCAAGAATGGTTCTAGGTTGGTTTCACAGTTTTGACTCAATTTTCTTGCAAATTTCAATGTCATAGTTGGTCGTTCGTCTCCTCAAGTAGGTATATTCATAACCTAGCATATATGATAGGTATCTACTCCATCATGCATTTTGCATTATCCTTCGAACACTGCTTTTTACACCTTAGGGACGAACCCATTTATTGTGACGCATAACCCCCATCTGCTATTAATAACATCATTAATGAATGGTAGAGACTTACCAAACATGGGTACCCTAGTTATAACCTCTTTTTCATTTGGTGCCCATGCCGAGTTTTTCCTTAGGACCGGGATTCCATTATAATACATGACTGTATGATGAGCCTCATTTCTCATTCATCCACATGCAACCTTATTACCCACGGACTCCCCAAAACAAGTCTCAGTTAAGATCTTTTCCGAATCACCTAAAAACTGAAAATATCGCCGAGTGATTTGTCCCTTTCATACTCATTAAAGTTGGATTTGAAAGGTCATGAGTCTTAGTTAATCTCTTTTCCAACTCGCTACCAAAAATTGAAAAGATTGTCGAGTGAACTTGTCTTTTTCAAACTCATAAATTGGATTTGAAAAGACATCTATTTGGCACAAGTTTACCCCTTTTTCACACCAAGTAGACTAAAAGATATAAAAAAGAACGTTTTTTGGCATTAAGTTGTGATTGCATCTCATGTCCTCTCTTGCAGTATTGAGCTTTAGCTAGTTCTCACTTTGCATTATAAACCATTGCCTAAGTAGTTTGCATCCTCAACCAAGCAAAGCCTTAATTATATCCTTCACAATTTGACACCCTATACCCTGGAGGGAACATCACCCCAAGTGTCCATCTCCCACATGCATTCCCTTGCATTAAGCATAGGTATGCTCCACTGTTGGAACTAGTTTTGCTTACTTGTGACACTCGTTCCCTCCTCTGTATCATATCATTGATTTGTTATGAAAAAACAAAAAGAGACGGGCAGGAAGGGAGTACTATATTGTAATTGGAACCAGTCAAGTCTCCTATGGACAAAGAACAAAGTTATTGAGTCCTTGTGTCATCATAATTTTGGGTTTAGCATGGCCTTAGGAAGATGATCTCGCTATAGAATTTTCTCTACCAACTAGTTACTCTTCCAGTCCCTACATAGAACATTATGGATGCCTTCTGCATCTAATTGTCACATCATTGAGTCCATGCTTCCAGATTCCACCATATGTCTCATGCTCTTGTTCAAAGGAAGTCTATCAACCTGTGTCGGCCACTCCTCAGAAATCTTGACTTCGCATGTCGGCCACACCATTAGTTTTGTCTCAGAATCACATGATACTTTGGTCTTATCATGCACCCTGGCCCTACTTTCATCATTAGTAGGTCACCTTGAACCCAACAATCAACACTTCATCATTGGTCACTGGCTGGGTGGTTTCCCTTGTGTTCGACGGTAAGACATCTATTCACACTTTGGGATTTGTGCAGTGTATTGGATTCCATTAGCCTTATTGGTGGTTTCCTCGCCTTTGTCATCAATTTTTCATCATTGGTTATTATTCAGAGGGTCTTTTTCATGTACTTCTTGCATTTCGCACACACAAAAGACACACAGGGTCGTTGGTTCATGAACATGTTCTTCGTCCAATCTCCACCAAATCATGAAGCTCTTGCTTTGTTCCTCATGCTGACTGATGAGAGATGCCTCAATGCTCTCCTTTCAGCGGGTCTCTTTCCATCGACTCCAGCTCATTTATTCTGGATATGGGACTTTGATTTTTATGAGTACATTAAGGCTTGTAGTCATTAGTGGCAGGATCTCTCTCCATTGACAGATGGGAATACATCAATGTCTCCTGATCAATGGATTTCTCAAGCATTCGACACCAACTCCTTTATTCACACTTGTAGTAATGTACTCAGTGCCTTGATACCTACTTTCATTATTGGTAGGTTGTCTCGCGTTTGTTAATAGTATACCTCAATGATCGATAATCAAATGATTTCTCATCGTGTTCAACCTCAACTCATTTATTCACATAATGTAGACTTGTACCCTTGGAGGATAGTGTAGAAGACTTGAAGACATCACTATGTGGCCATAGATTTCCTAAGATGTTGCTTCCCCTTCATTGGACCAATACCTATTTGACTTCAGTGATCATGGGAGATAAGATAGTACTTCGTGGTATACATATATCTTCAGATTGATTTTGAGATTGGTTTCACAGGGCCTTGTTCGTGACTATGACAACTTTTGGCATGTAACCGCATTTGTATTTTCCTATTCATGGCCATGAAGACTTGTTTGGTATATTTTCCACATGGATCTTCATTGTATTATTGGTAGCCATGTATGCAAATCCAGTACATAATGTAATGATTAATTGAGTTTGCCCAATTGGTTCTCTACCACTCCACTTCTGGGTTATTTATAATGTATTTCGACCATCGAAGATACTCCTCTGATCTCACACATTAGGGGGCATTTGTTATAGCAAGATTTGCCTCACCATTGCTATCTTGCACAGAGGGACTTTTTCCATTTCCCTTTGCAGAATTATCATCCCCTTTTGATGAATCCAGAGCTAAAAATATACATTTTTCCACATATACACTCCCTATATGCTATGCAAGATGCATATACACTTACTTATCCACTATAGCCCGTGTACATTGGTATTTGTGCCAGAAAATACAAAACGAGGTCGGGTTTCCATGTCACGACAAGAGATCTTTGATCCTTGGCCTTCCATATACTAGAAATGTTCCGACTCGACCCTTCAATTGAATCTTGAAGGCTATAAGAGCACAATTTCGACCTATGGAAAAAGAGGAGAAAGCATTCAACTTTGAGAGCAAAGTTACTCTGGAGAAATTACTTCATATTGAGTCTGCATCCCTCTGCCCCTCAAGTCTGAACACAGTGTTCAACCCCCAAGCTCTTTCCCTATTGTTGAGAGGCCTCATTTCCTCTTTCCTATGAGCTTTCCTTTTGTGGAGGATTGAAGTGGTGGAGACCTAGTTGGATGGAACTTGGTTTCTTGGTTTCGAACCATGCCGACACTGAAGTATGTATCGTTGTCACTTCTACTAATCAATTATTAATAGAAATACTCCTTTCCCATCCCATTGATATCTTGCAAATATATGATTATTATCCATGGGTGTGTTTGTAATGTTTATTAATGGATTATGTTATCTGATGTGATAACCCCTTTTATATTATCATTGTATACTTGCTCTGCTTGTTTGTTGAGCACTTCCTGCAGGTATAAATCTTTGGGTCAAAGTGCTCAATGGTGGAACATCATCAAATGTTGGATCGAGGTAGGCCTCTTTCTTATATTGCACATTAGTTTATATAGCATATGTTGGAATTGAGTTGATTTCTGCAGTCATAACTGTCTTTTGTGGTTTACCCTTGGCCATAGAGAGTTTTTCCCTTGTAACAGTTGTGCTACTAAAATCACTATTGAAACGACGATGCATTTTCCTTTGCTTCCTCTACCATTTGAATTGGAGTGTTTTCAACCCTGTTTTCAAATACTATTGCAGTGGTCTCCTTCTTCAGATTATTATTCCTCAACTTTAATATTTGTAAACAGTTAAGGGGAAGGAAATTCCCAGCCATTATTTTCCAAATCCAACAAGCAATTTGAGTTAGGAGAGAGTCCTGGAAAAAGACAACCATTGTTCACTATAAATTTCTTATTGAAGTCTGCCTCTTTCACTTTCCTAGCCATCATTTCACAATAGCTCTTGACCTCTCATCCTGACCTATGGAGACAACTCAGAAGAAGAAATCTCACAAGGAAGGTACTGTCGTCAGAACTGAACCTGCAGACATGCATTTATTTGAGGCAAAGCCCATGGTTAGAGAAGTTTTTCAAAGGGTGGGCTGCCTTGCTTTCTGCCAAAACATGCAGAGGGGTCATCCTAAGGTGGCAAGGCAATTTGCCTCACATTTTGATGGCCTGAAAACTAAGGTAGGGGACCTAGATTTTGAGGTGTCTGAGGCCTCCATTTCAGCAGCCACAGGGATTCCTCTCACAAGAGAGAAATGGTTTAAATACATGGCTTTGAATGGAGCCTTCTCCAAAGAATTCCTTAAGCTAGAGTATCAGACCAACAACCTATCCAAAGGGGTATGAAGAAATCATCTAGTCGAAGAGTTTGATAAAATGTTGAAAATCATCCAAAGATACTTCACATGGAGGGGAGGTTTAATACACTATACCAGTACCATATAAGGCTTCTTCTTCATTTTACTGGTAAATATGAAATGAACATTCCTTTCTACTGGTTGAGAAGCATAGGGAAAATGTCAAATAGAGTTCAATCCAAATGCAAGGTTGTGGATACTAGTATTTTTCATTCTGGTTTGATTAGAATGTTGGCTTCAGAAGAACTAAGGAAGAAAAGAAAGAGCAGGGCCCCTACACAAGACCAAGAGGTCATAAAGGAAGTTGAAAAAATATAGAAGGAGGTCTATCTTTCTCCTCAGAGAGACCTTTCACCACCTCTTGCACCAAAATTAGAATAAGTCCCTTCCTCTACTAAAGCCACAACCAAGAAAGGAAGGAAACTACACTTCTCTTCATCTCCTTCAATAGCTAGTACAAAAGTAAAAATACCTTTCACAAGATCATCAACTCTGAAGGAGGTTGTTGAAATACAAGTCTTACCAAAGGTTTCTATTTTGAAGAAAAAGAGAGATAAGGGCAAAGGCATTCAGAAGCCTATTGAGATGGTGGATGTAGTCCTTGTGCAGCAAGAAGATGAAGCCATGAAGAAGCTTGTTGAGATTATCAACATCACCACTCCACCTAGCAACGAGACCTTCAAAATATTGATTAAACAACTAAGGGAAGCTAAGAAGGAGGTGGCTCGTTTGAAATTAGAAGGCTATCTGAAAGGATTAACATGAAAGAACTCATGGATGGTTACAAACACACTCTTGATTTAACAATATTTGCAGCAAGAAGAGCCCAGCCTCTCAGAATAGAAAACTCAAAGAAAAGTTACAACAATTCAAGGATGAGATGGCTTAGAGAAATTTGAATGTGTGGGTTGAGGCTGCCATTGAAAAGGAGGAACTAGTAGTCAAGAAAAGCACACTTCCAGTGAAGAAGCCTGTTACTAAAAAAGGAAAGCATGTTGATGTGCCAAAAGGAAGTCCTCCTTTCACAAGAAGGAGTGTCAGGTTGATGAAGTGATTGGTGAAAGGTGAGCTCCACTTTTGAGAATGGCCTCTTTTTGAAGGATAAGTGATTGAGGAAGTATTATTTTTTGCCACTTCTACAGGATTTATAGGCTCCTATCAAATCTATCTCAAGTTTTTTTTGTCATTCAAAGAGTTAATCTCTTCATACAGAAATATCAAAGACATTCCATAGTGCCATAAATCTCTTCATACAAAAATATCAAAGACATTTTGTAGCACTATGGCGCTACATAATTGTATAAATTCGCATATACTACCAGTCTTCTACCTACAACACTACCTAATTTCCTAATATTGGTGTATAGATGGCGCTGGTAAAATCCACAGGGTGCTACCTAATTTTTTTTTATGTTGGGCACTACACATTCAGCAGGGCTAGTTCAACATGGCGCTACTGAATTTCACACAGAGAATAAAATGTCACAGGCTCTAGCGCTACTGATTTTTTAACAAAGGCTGAATTATGCACAAAGACACACAGGCTTGGCACTACCCATTCTGCAGGCCTATTTTTGGAGGTTGCGCTACAAAATTGTAGAGAGTTTTTGGAGGTGGCTACAAAATATCGCTACCCAGAGCACTACCAAATGACGCTACCAACATGTATCGTAAATCAAGGGGTTCGAGTTATCATCCTTGTGAGTGGATGGTGATGTGGAGAATGAATGAGATGGTAGTTGGAAGCATGATGAAAACTTACAACCTTTGCAGGATAGTTGGCATGCAAGAGGATGTGCATCAATGAATATCAAGTCAGTTTAAAGTTGGTTGGATCAGTGGCCAACATTTTCCCTTTTTATAGCATAGTTGTTATCTTAGCTGTGAGTTGAATAACTAATTTGGAGAATCTCATGGGAAGAAGGCGAGATTGCACCTCTAGTTGTTGCCTTCCCTTTTGTTATAAATTGACTTTCCAAATGCTTTAGTAGGTTCGAATGGTTGAGCTAGGCTCCCTTGTAATATTTTGATGAAGCATATTATTTATTTGGTTATGTACTTGAATTGAGACTACTTGATTAATATAAGTCATATTTCTTATTCCATCTTATTTGCCTTTGATACTGAAGTATTCATGATTGAATGATTCACATGGATTGTTGTAGTTGTATTATGATGAATGTTTGATTATAGTACAATTATGATGTTCTTCAGTTTCCTTAAAATTTGAATTCAAGAAGATCTTGTGTTTGAGTTTTTCCTCCTTAGATTGCTTGAAGACCTGATGTCCATAGCATACCTCTACATTTTCCTCACTAAATTCTTCCTTCTATTCACCTTTATTCCCACTTACTGACTAAATTTGATCAATACCCCAATTTCTTTTGCATGCTAGCCCATATTTCTGATTTAGAACATTATTATATTAAGTCTTATCCATTTGACCTCTTTAAACTCATTTACATTTACATATAACCTGATGGGTACTGGGCTTACCTTCTATGAAATCTGAGGGTGATTCCTAGTGCTAACATGGTGTACGAACCATAACGGAGTGGTGATGATTCTGATGGGGTCCTGTAAGGAATTCTTTCTGCAAGTGCAACCAAACTTTGTCTCCCACCTGAAACTTATGTGGCACCTAATGTTGATCATGGCGTTGCTTGTACTTGGCCTTAGAACTCTGTAGAATATCTTGAACCTGTTGGCGGATGTGCGGGATCGGCTCAATGAACCAGGTGGATTTGTCGGCTTCTAGTGGAGTAGGGGATGAGTCGGCCGAGGTGGCGACTAGGGGTAGTGCAACATCCATGGGGCCCAATGGTTGGAATCCCAACCCGACCTGAAAGGGGATGTGGCTAGTTGAGCTATGCAGGAATCAATTGTAGCAATGATGAACATAGGGAAGACTCACATCCCATGTACAGGGGTGTTTTGAATTGTACATGTGCAGGATATGTACGATCATCTGATTGACGACCTCATTTTGGCCAATTGTTTGGGGTGGAAGGCAGTGGATTTGGTGAGCTTGGTATCCAACATTGACTAGAGGCTCGAACATAATGTGTTGAGGAACCAACTGTCACGGTATGAGATAATGGTTTGTGGGATCCCAAAATGTACCCACACTCGTTCAAACAAGATCTTGGCAATGGCTTTTGTTGTGATGTTCTTCTTGGAGGTGGCTAGAATCGCCATCTTGGAAAAGTGATCAACAACCACAAAACACAATCATTTCCCCTCTTGGTGGACAGGAGGAACGACATGTAGTCCATTGATATGGATTCCCACGACCTGTCAGAAGTAGGAAGAGGGGTGTACATGCCTTGTTTCTTAGTGGTCGGTTTGGAAATAGTGCAGGAGGTGCATGACCTGATATGCTTGCCAACATCCTGTCGAAGTTTCGACCAGTAGAAATGTTTCTGCAGCATTTCCATTGTCTTTTCGATGCCAAAGTGTCCTGCCACCCGACTGTAGTGAGCTTCCCAAATCATCTTCGCTTGCTCTCTTGATGGAACGTAGAGATGGCCTAGAAGACACAACAAACTGTCTTGAAGATGGAAATTAGCGACCACTGAGTTGGTGTCCAACATTTGGTAGGCAGTGGAGAATTCAGGGTTTGTCTCATAGAGGTGGGGCCATCCAGAGGTCTCATGGAAGCAAGAGTCTAGCACCATGGTGAGTGTTGTGACTGGAGGTCAGCTGAGGAAATCAACAACTCGGTTGGTACTTTCTGTTTTATACTTGATGTTGAGGTGGAACTATTGTAAGTATGTGGACCAATTCCGATGACGGTCATTCTGCAATTTTCCTTGGGTATGCATGAACTATAGTGGCTTGTGATCAGTGTGGATGAATGTCTCCTTCCCAAGAATGTAATTTCTCCACTGGCGGCAGGCTTTCACAATGGAGTACACTTATTTGTCGTAAGTAGGGTACTTACAAACATCATCTGATAGTGTCTCACTATGGTATGCCACGAGGTGGTCGTGTCGAGTGAGAATGACACCCACAACATAGTCTTAAGCATATGTATCGATATCAAAGGGATGTTGTAGGTATGGTAATGAAAGTAATAAGGATGAGCACAAATGCTTCTTCAAGTCATCGAAGGCTTTTTGTTGGGACAGGCCCCACACAATGTTTTCCTTACCGCCACCCCTGGTTACTTGGATGAGGGCCCATGTGATATGAGAGAATCCCAACATGAACCTGCGATAGAAATTGGTGAGGCCTAAGAAGATCTGAAGTTCAGTGAGTGTGGTTAGGGTTGTCCAGTCACGAATGACTAGATCTTGGCTGGAAGCACATGCACACCATGCCAATCAATGATGTAGCCTAAGTAATGGACCCTTTCCATGCCGAAGGAGAATTTTTCCAAGTTTGCATATAGTTTGTGTTGTTGTGGGATGTGCTCAACCTACTAAATATGATGCAAGTGGTCCACCCAAGTCTTGTTGTAGATGAGGATGTCATCCAGATACACCATTACAAACGTATTGGTGAAAGGTCATAGGATATTATCCATCATCCTGATAAACATTGTTGGAGCATTTTTCAAACCAAAGGGCATGACCAACCATTCAAAAAGACCTTATTTTGACTTGAAGGTGATCTTCCATACATCTGTTTATTCTATTGGGACCTAGTGGTAGACAGACTTTAGATCAATCTTACTGAATTATTTGTCCCCCGTGAGCTAATCAAGGAGGTAATTGATTCGGGGAATCAGGTACTATGTTCAAAATCTGATTTTATTCAGGTCCTGATAATCAATGCAGAGTCACTAGGTCGTGTCTTTCTTCTGTACTAGCATGATTGGGCTCCCACAAGGAGATGATCTGGGACGTATGTGCCCCTTGTGGAGGAGTTCTTGGATATGCCTCTGGATATCCTCATTTTCTAACAGAGAGTGGTGATAGACTGGCCCATTGGGTAGTGGTGCGCCTGGGGTCAGATCGATGGGATGCTTGACCTGGCAGTGTAGAGATACCTTGGTAGGAGAGGAGAAGATATCTGAGTATTCTTCTACGACCTTATCCACTTTCTTCTATTGTGTGGATAGATCGGTCTCCAAGGCCCTAGATGTGGCTGCAATCTTTCTTACACTCTAAGAGAGAATCACGAAGAAGACAAATTTCCCGGTTTGAGAGATGACCTTCCTGCATTGCTTGGCAGAGATCAAGAAAATAACACTAAGAGGGACTCCCTCAGGTATCATGTACAATTTCTTGTTCAAAGTAATAATAACATTACGATGCCTAGACTCATATACAACATCATGTTTCCATAAATAAGGTTGTCCCAAAACAACATTACAAACTTTGAGAGGAGAAACATCACACAATAGCTCGTCTTTGAAGGGCTTGATGTCGTACAAAAGTCGACATTGTTGGCTAACTCAAAGATCTCTTCCTTGGCGGAACCATCCAATGGTGTAGGGTTGTGTGTGTGGCATTGTCGACAGGGCTAGTCGCTTGAAAACCTCTGCTGAGATGAGGTTCTTCTAGCTACCTCTTATGAACAATGAAGTGCAGCGGGGTGCCTTTTACTCACATTTGTGAATGGAAGAGGCACTCACCTCCTTCTAGCTCATCTGGTTCACCAGGTTGGAGCTTGGTGGTAGCAATGGTGGAATTGGGTTCTGCGTCAATGATCCTTCTTCACCTTTCTAGTTCTGACTCAGAGTCAAACCCTCATTTGATTCAAAGGCTTTCACTTCAGCCACAAATGACTACTTTGAGCGACAGTCAACAGTGTTATGCCAAGGTCTCTTATGGAAGTCGCACCACTTCTGGATATATTTCTTTGTCTTTATGATATCCTTCTTTGCTTGTGGCTTGGACTGGTTGTCATGATATTGTCCATCTTTTATCTATCCTTTTTTATGTGGTTTGTGGCCGCCCCTTCTTGGATTTTGCTGTGAGGGGTTCCTAGGCCCAAATTGCCACATCTTTTGTTTGAACGTTTGCTCGATTTTAACGACATATCAGTAGGCTATGCCCAAGGACGAGATGTCCAAAAGTTCCATTTCAGTCTGGATGTATCTATGTAGAGCATCGCGATACTTGAACACTAGATGTTTCTCCGAATATTTGATACTCAACTTTGTGCGCAAGGTATGGAAGATATTTGTGAACTTTGGAACTGCTTGGTCTCTTTCTTGCTACAGTGTGGTCCATTTGGTATACAATTCGTCATAACTTCCAACAGGGTAGTATTGTTATTTAATAGCATCCCTGAAGGATTCCCAAGTGGCATTAACTATAAATAATGACGCTTTCTCTGTTTTCTTTTGCTCACAGAAATTTTCCCACCAATCTTTGACATGGGGAACGACTTTGATGAGTGCAAAAGTAATCTTTTTCTCTATTCAAAAAGTTATGGAAAAAACAATACCCTTCTAGTATATTCAACCACATGTCTACAACATCTGTGTCTATCTGAGCTTCAAATATAGTAATATCAAAGTTGATTTATACCTTGAAGGGGGCAGCGCCTCCGCTCGAGGAAGATGTGTCGCCTGTTGGTAGTCGTCGAAGGATTTGCGCAAAACTATCCATCATCTCGTTCCTCTGTTGCGTGAGGGATTCCTCAAGCAACATTTTTAACGGATCTCCTATCCCTTCATATTTATTTTCTCCTACCATGAGAGGTTGCTTGGGCATGTGATATCTTTTTTCCTCGAGAGAAACAAGCTCAATACCCAATTCTTTGTACCCTAACTTTGTTGGGGACATGCATTAAGATGACAAGGAGTGGACCGCTTTGATACCACTGATCCATATTTTATGAGAAAAACGAAATGAATACAGATTATTAAAATATTCTTAACATAGAATAACAGAGATACAATAAAATTGATTTTCTATTCAATAAGGAAATAAGCTGAAACCTTAACATGCAACGGAAAACAAGCTTTATGGAATGATGCCGACTTATCTCTGAGAAGATATGTGACGACTACGCTCATTCGAAAGAAGATGATTACAATGAGGATCTGAAGGCCTTTTTACAATAAATAGGAATGTCAAAAATCTTGGACATCCAAAAACCTAACCCTATGAGATGAAGCTCCAAAAGTCATATGGGCCCTGTTTGGGTAAGTTAGTACATCAACTTCCTGGGGTCGTAACTTTTGCATACATTCTCCGTTTTAGGAGCACAATAGCCCGTTGGAAACGTATCATCGACGAGATTCATTTTGGGGGATCAATAAGAGTCTTTGGCTATCATTTAGAAGAGAGATACCAAAAAACCTTCATTTAGGCCCTCAAAAGGGCCTCGAAAATTTAAAACTGGTAAAAATAGTAAACTGCCAAAATTGCCAGAAAACTGTTTTGAGGGATTTGGAAAAGGTGGATGGCCACCGATATCCACCTAGATCAGATCTTTAATCCTTATGCAAATAACTCGTAAGAAAACAATTCTCGATTGAAAACTTTGTAAAGTAAAGTACTCACCCATTTTCAGATCAACCGATCACATGGATTATATAGAATATTATCACATAAACCATGATAAAGGTTATCAAAATTATAATAGTTATCAGTATGGATTTATAAAGTTATTATCATGAAATCCATGAAGTATCTTCATAATTATGATAAAAGTTATCAAAATTATAATAGTTGTTAGTATGGAGACTAATGAGTTATAAAGTTATTATCATGAAATCCATGAAGTATCTTCATAATTAGTAGCAATTATAAAAGTTATATGGATTATGAAATTTATTAACACAAGGTTCTTAGAGGTTATTAAGACTACAAAATAAATTATCACACTGACCATAGATTTTATAAGACTATAAAACTATAGCATTAATAACAACATT
>JZKD02S1673688.1:122533-134534 GCA_000966675.3 Picea glauca | reverse complement strand
TTTTGCAGAATAAAGATACTATTAAAAAAAATGTCAAATCAAAATTTAAGGAAAAAATGTGGTGTGATAAAGAGTTAGAGGAAAAAAGAAAATTAAGGTATTATAAAGATGTAAAAAATGTGGTGTGATAAAGAGTTAGAGGAAAAAATAAAATTAAGGTATTATAAAGATGTAATCAACCCTAATCTAGAAGATCAAAATTATCTATCTATTTTTTCAAGTGTAAAGAAAAAAATAAGCATTGCTAAGATAAGAACAAATTCTCATGAGCTCCATAGTGAAACTAAGCGCTGGTCAATTCCTAAAACGCCATGGGATGAAAGAGTGTGTCACCTTTGTTACACTGAGAAGGTTGAAGATGAAAAGCACTTTCTATTAGATTGTCCAACCTATACCCATATTAGATCTCATTTTCAAAATATTGATCACACTACCAACCTTCCTAACCTCTTAACTCAACAAAAGTATGGTGATCTTGGAATGCTTCTCTTAATGCTTTTCGAGCACACAAAAAAAATTCTAAAGAATCACAAGTAATCACTTACCCTCTTAAGGTCCGATAAACCAATTAGGTCTTAATGGACGTTAATCATCATCATCATCATCATAAACTCCTTTATATATTATATAGTTTTAATTTTCAACACTATCATTTTCAATATTATTAATAATATTGAATAATAAAATGTATATAATTTAACACTATGTTTTTCAACATTATCAACAATATTGAATAATAAAATGTATGTAATTTAACACTATCATTTTCAACATTATCAACAATAGTAATAAAATGTATTTTTATTTTCAACATTATTCACAATATTTTGAATATATCTAACATTATTGACCATGTTGAATAAGATAAGAAGTATTAAATAATGTAATGAAATTGAGCAACTTACATATTCCCACATCAACTTGAGATGGATAGCATAAGAGATCGTTATCAATTTAATAAAATAATAAGATTTTAATATTTACGTAAAAATGATAGTGAAAATATTGCTTAAAGTACCAAAAGTTGGACAATCTCAAGTTCAAGTTGGAGACTTGAAGTAATAGGTGTGTGGTTTGGACGAAACGATCATATAAAACAACCCATTTATATTATATAAATAATTTTATAAGAGTCAAACAAAATATCAAAATCAAACCTTTGTCTAACAAATTGTTCACGTAACTCATAGATTTGAGATTATGACAAGGTGAATAGCAGATGTTATGAAAAGGTGAAGAAGATATGCCAATTTGCTAAAATATCTTTTACACATATTATATACCTTTCGAACAGCAATAGCCATACTAAAAAATCATCGACAAGTTTATAGATAGCAACACATTTGATTGCCATTGCTTTTTAGATGTGCCATGTTTTCTCTTAAATTGGAGCAAATTAATGTATTACAAATTAGTGATCTATTTTGCAAATTACATCACTTGTTACAATGACGGATGCAAAACTATTGGAAATGCTGAGGTGCGAGAGGGTGACCTGTGTAGGTTCTCGTCACAAGGCTTGGAAACAGACTGTCTTAAGTACACCAAGTATAGTTATGCAGGGTGCAGGAGGATTATGGACATTTAACCCTTGCGTTAAGAATTCATGTAACTTATGTTCTGGCATTGCTAGAGTTGGTTGCATAGATACTTGTGCAATTAACAGAGTAATGTCATCATCACTTCTGCATAGGTCTGTGTTATACATAGTCGATACTTTGTCTATTTAGCACTTGGTCTATATTCAAATCTTGTGCGAAGAAGTGATACGTCTTCCCTTTCTGCACTATCACAGTTCCACATCTGACATCGTGTTTGATAGTGTGTGCTCCATGCATAGTGTAGTTACTTGGTTTCATTCATATTTTCATTGGAATGGTGTAGTGTTTAAGAAAACCAACTCTCTCTTATTAGTTGTATTGCTGGACCAAATGGTTGAATGAGATATTCTTGATGTGCATCATATAAATAACATTTTATTTTAATTTCACATTGTCCAAAGATAAATGGGTTTCAGATCTGTCATTACGTCAAGGCTAATAGCAGGATTGACATCGACGAAAATTTCTTTTACACATATATTGGCTACCTTTCAAATAGCAATAACAATAGTAAAAAACCATCGAGCAGTGTACAAATAGGAAACACATTTTCCTTGGAGTGCTTCTAGATGGGTGTGGTTTCCTCTTGAGTCGGAGAAAATCAATCTATGATAAATTAGGCACCTATATTGCAAATTATGTCACTTGTCACAATCAACGATGCAAAACTATTGGAAATGCGGAAACATGGAAGTGCAGTAATGCGGGAGGGTGGTCGGTGTGGGTTCTCTACACAAGGATTTAAAAATAGATTGTCTTAAGTGTACCAAGTATATCTATGAACATATGGCAATACTCAATGCAACAATTTCTATCGTAGATTGGCAGTGACAAAGGAATATGGCTAGAACAACCAACACTATGTATTTCCACTACTTGTGAAAAGAATTGATGTCGATTATTATTGTGCAGTTTGGCACTTGCTATGGCAAAAGCTCTATCCAACATCAAAAGTGGCCAAGTAAAAACGCTTTTGACTAGTAGATTATCGAAAGATAAATAGATCAAAGAATTGGAATTACCCAAAAGCCATGAGCAAGATGCCAATCAGCTAAAATTTCTTTTATACCTATATCAAATACCTTTTGAATAGGAATAAGCATAATTGAAAACCATCGACTAGTATACAGATAGGAATTTCATTTGCTTGTAACTGTTTCTAGATGTGTGGCCTTTCTTCCTAAAGGGGGGCCAATGAATTTATCATAGATGAGTCACCTAATTTGCGAATTGTGTTGTTGTTGGATTATTGAGAGGGGGGGTGAATAAGTAATAGAGTAATTTAATCATTTTTCACCATAAAATGAAAGTGTTATATCAATGTAGCATTATCATCCAATAGTTGCAAAGTAAATAAAAAATGAACAAATGAGCAATCACACACATACACAGTACACCAATGTTTTACGTGGAAACCCAAAGCGGGAGAAAACCACATAATGATTTTTCATATATGTCTTTAAGAATTACATTCATTGGACACACCAAATTCCTTTGTTTTCCAGCTGCAACTGGAAGGAGGCTCCAACCCCCTAGTTTCTCAGGCTACAACCCGAGGGAAGCTCCAACTCCCCAATTCTCTGGCTACAACTAGAAAGAGACTACAACCCCCTATGTTCTCCAGCTACAATCGGAAGGTGGCTACAACCACCTGTCCTTGACCCATCCAACCGCCCTAACGTATAAGTATAATGATGGAACCACTGTCACACTATCATTGTTGGCCCTTGAGCAAGTTTTGGAGAACCTTGGTCATATTTGACCTCTTTTGGGACTTTGAAAGGCTGGTCGAAGGCGAATTGCAATTCAAAGCGGAGATCGCAGGATCTCGGCCGCTTCTTAGAGAAGTTTTGGGATTAGGGTTTACGTAACAGGTATGGGGATGTCATCCCATGGGTTTACCCATGTTTAGGCCCATTTTGTAATGTATAAATAAGTATCTAGGTGATGTAAGAAGTAGACCTAGTTGGTCGGTGAGCTAAGTGAAAATAGTTTAAATTCCTTAGTACATACTGTGTTGAACACTTTCAGAGCTAAGTGCAAGTGGTTGTAAGAAGATGGTGTGCAAACTGTGTAAGGAGGCTTTGTGTTGTGACCTAACTCGGGGAAGAAGGATTTGGTAAGATGCGTGCAGATCTCCTGTCCTACGCGGAGTGGGGTTTTTGGGCTCTGTGCATGTAAGAATATTGACAAAAGATAATAAAGAAGAGAAGAGTTGGTGGATGTAGCCTCACATTGGGGTGAACCACATCTATCTTGTGTTATGGTTTCTTTGTGAATTATGGTTGTTATATTGTTCATATGATTTAAGTTTAGTGTAGTAATGAATGTTTAGATGAATCTGGTATGATAGCTTAGTGCTTAGTGATGTGAATGAATGTTAGATATGATCTTTTTCCATATGCAAAGTGCCTAGATGTGTTAGATCTGGTTGAATACTACGTTGTTTTGTAATTAGGGTTTGGATCTGTGATGTGAATAAGGGTTAAATAGTGATGGATGTTAACTGCTAAGTGCTTTGTTAGAGTGGTGTAATCACAGATCTGTGTCCCAGTTAGGTTGCAGACATTTGAGTCCTGCAACCACCCCTACCTCTACCTAGGGTGAGACTTCATCTGCTTCGCAGGTGTTGCCGAAAGGGTCGATAGTTAGGGTTTTGTTGGTGCATTTTTGAAGCATTGAACCTTGGGTCTGCCCCTGTGCCAACAAATGGTTTTGTTTCCATTACTTGAAACTATGATTGCTGGGAACTGAAGAAAAGATAAATCTATGTGCGTATATCTATTGCTTTAGTGCATAGTATCCTACTTGACTTGCGAAGCTCTGTTCTAAGAAAGGAATCGGATCTGAAGAAAAGAGGTAAGATGAGTGAAATTTTTTGTCAAAAGAGGTAAGATCTGAAATATTTGTGCTCTAAGAAAGGTAAGATAAGCGAAAAAAATTGTTTCGAAAGAATGAATCTAGGTATGTTTGATAAATTTTGTCCTATTTTGAAAACCAGAGCACAATTAGAAGAAAGAAGATTTGATATGAATAGATTTGATAGAAGCAATGAAATATATGTTATTCCTATGCATAGAAAGAATGTTTGGACTAACAAATGGATGCAGGATCCTATAAAGAATTTTTTGTAGGTTAGTTACTGTGACCCCAATGCGCAATACATGAAAAGTTTTGGATCATTTAAGAGAAAGAGAGAATTAACCCTCTGTTACAGGTGCAGAAGACTGGGCCATCTGGCTAAGGAATGCCTAGTTGTCTTTATTATAAAGCTATGGACCTTGAAGTTTTGGATTTCCCTAGAATGATAGATAAGGTTGAAAGAATGAATATGAGACAAGAAAACCATGAGAAAGGCCAAGAGACTAAGACTATGGAAGAATCCCAGAAATAATCAGAGACTGTATTATTGCAGATGAAAGAAACCCTGAATGATCACAGAGACACCAATCGATCAGAGATCTTAAAAGAAAAAGAGTGCATAGAAGCAAGAATAGGAAACTTCGACATAGACTGTCTTCTGGATGAGGAAACACAGGTGAATATCATGACAAAAAGAACTTGGGAAATTTTGGGAAAGCCTGCTATGGTCCCTTCATTAGGAGGAATATGATTCTTTAGAGGGAAGATGATAACCATATGTGGAAGAATTACCCAGACACCTATGCGTGCTCATTGAAATTTGATAGAGGAAGAATTTGAGGTCGTTAAATTTGTTGAGAACATTGCAACATTTTCTATTTTGCTAGGAAAGACCTGGATTGAAAAAGATCAGATCTAAAGAAAACAAGAGGAGGAATCTCTAGAACAGAAAAAGGAAGAACTAAGAGATTACATGACTAGGGGAATAACACACTTGATAGAAGAACATGAGAACAAGTCAAATCTGCTAGGGACCCGAGATTTGGATGTCAAAGATGAAAGAACACAGACAAACTTGAAAAACTTGTCCATACAGGAGAGTAGAGAACCTACCCCAGACAGAGAAGAAGTATCACCCTTGAACCCTGGTATGAAGGATCATCAACAATGTGAAGTTACTATGCCAAGAGAAGATAAGAATAAAAATGGGAAGAGGAACCTAATAACTCAGATTATAGGAAAGAAGGCTAGAAAGCTCAACAAGAAGAAAGCAAAGTTAGAAAAATTGCAAGACGCTCCAGAAAGAACTTCGCAAAAGGAAGGTTTTCATAACTTGGAATTCGTCGGAATATCAGAACAACGCAGATTGGCACTTCACCATGGAAAAGCAATATGATCGTTGGAGGCATTATGACCACTCAATCAACGCTCCTGAACAGTTAGGAAAGCAATTATGTCCTGAAATCTCACCATTGGACTGTTGGGACCGCACCATAATGGATGGAATTGCATTGATTAAGGCTTTTCAACCCATTGGAGGAATCTGTTATGATGATTTCTATTTATCCCATCGAGCGTTGCACTGAGAATATGTTTTCCAATTGTTATTACCCGAGCCCACAGAGAACTAGTTGCTTTCGCGCAGTGCCTATTTGAGACCTTGCCACTCGTTATATTACAGTGAGTGTTTGTTCACCAACCTGAGACACCTGATCTAGAGCGTGCATGTAGGACAAACTAAGCACAGTAGAAAATTCTATCGAAGAAATTCTAATAGACCTCATGGCCGAGAAGGTGATGTCCACATGCATCCAAGCCTCATTGACGAGAGGGGTGGAAGCATCCCCGTCGAATAATCGTGGATCTAGACCATCCCGAGCTGCGACAGAGAAACGAACGAAGAATCGTGATGACTTAGTGAACATGAAGGTCATCCCATCTATCCTTCCTGACTACATCCTGCCTCTAGTTCACGCGGTGAGTAGTGACAGTGTCTTGAGGGACTTCGACTACACAGTCATTACTGCATACCTCCCGAAGGGGATACACGCAGTAAGACCGCATTTGGAGAGGATTTTGACACTGAAGATCATCGACTGTAACCTAGGAGACCGCTAGAACTATGGCATGCTCGCACCATACAAATATTTGACCAGGACGAAGGGGAAGAAGTTGAATATCATACCCTAATCATGGACTATGGACATCGCGAGGTCCACTATCCTGAACGTAATGAAGATACTTCACTTTGGAAGGAATTAGGAGGTTAACGCGTGCGTTAAAATACTGTTTTCGTACTTACATGGTGGTTATCTATGGCTAGATAGATGCATCACTGTAGATACAACATTGATCCATAGGATCACTGAATTAAGCATGTAGGGATGAGACCCACAAGAATTCTATCCAGGGAAGGCTATAGATTGCGCCCTGACGCAAAATATTAAAGACACCTATGGCGATGTCAAGAATGGGAAGCGATGCTACAAGGTAGACTCCATTCAGAATGGCACAGTGCGCCTAGCCTGCCAGTTGATCGTTGGTAAGCTAGTAAGGAAGAACAGACCTACACAGGTCATGGTGTTCATTGTTGACCTCACAGGAAAATGCATGGAAGGATTACAAATGAACTTGGTGACTTACCTCATCAACCAGTTAGAACAGGACTTCCGTGAAGATCAGGATCAGGGCTATGAGTTCCATTTTAGCTCGTTGTTGATCCTCATCGCATTCATTTCTTAGGAGATGCCAGAAGGAGTGACCTTCCCTGACATTGAGCCATTTGAACCCTTAGTTGTGAAGTTCACCATGCTCTGGTACTCAAGTGACATGGGGAAGCAATCGCAGTCGAACGCGGTGTTCCATACCTACTACCTGCAACTGAAAAGGGCTATTGATTCTTTCCCTCGTATGACGCCGAACACCCTTCACAGGTTCAGACCATTAGTGGAGTTTTGCACAGATAGGCATTTTATTTAAATCACTGCGTGTGGAGATGAGCATAAAGAATAACTACAGTACTATTATAAGCTTACAAAGGAGGACATGGAAGAAATCACTAAGGAATGGCCCACAGAGTTCCTTATCCCGGTCGACTAAGTCGAACTGTCTGACCCCAACCTAATCGGAAGCCCGGTGGTCACTCACTAAGAATATGATGTACCCAACAGTAGAAGAAAGAAGAAGAAAGAAGAGGCACAAGATTTGAACAGCACATCAGAAGAGATTGATTTAGATTCTCCTGAAGGAGGAGGTGGTGACGAAGTGGACAAAGAAGAGAAAAATGGGGAAGAAGATAAGCAGAAGCAAGGTGAAGTAACACCACCAAAAAATCCTCATGATGACACAAAGACATCTAGGAAAAGAAAGGTTCCCCCCATGAAACCTTCTTCACAGAAGAATTCCAAAGATAGCAAGCCCAAGATGGAGACTGCACTCACGGTGGATGACATCGACCTAATCATCGTTGTTGTCTCAGATACCTTCGAAGATATTTTACAGCGCAATGAAGCAAAACAAGAAACCATGTATGAAAGAATTGAAGCAGAGCTGAGAGGAGTACAACAAGCCATTCACTCCAGCCGCGTAGTGTCCACTGTGCCCCCACCATTAGAAGAAACAAAATTGGGAGATGAGCCTGCCCAACTCCGCAGAATAGCTGATGTAACCGAAGCTCACCTTCGTCATATGCAGGAAGAAAAAGAACAAGCCACAGTGGCCCTGAAGCAAGCACAAGAGGAATTCATAGAGAAACGTCGAGTTTCACAACAAGAGAAGGAAAACCTCCAAACCAAGTTTGAAGAGGATAAGGTGTAGATCCAGAAAGAGAAAGAACAACTGCTTGCAGAGCAGGTTGGAGTTAAAGAAGTAGTCAACATAGCACTTCGCTTTGTGATAGGCTTAGAATAGATAGAAGAAGACCCAGTGGAGAATCAAGTGTTCAATATTGCTGAAGCCATTCAGAAACTCCAACAGAGGGTAGAATAATTGGAGTTACAAACAGTACCAAGCACTCTATAGGAAGTGTGAGACCAGCGAGAAGAAACTATCTGAAGCGCAGTCTAGAGAATCAAGGAATTAGCCTTGGAATGTAAACATCTTAGCAGTCAAAGTGTGTAGAATTATGAGTGCCTTACCGAGGACCCTGAACTGAAGACACTGGAGTCGCATCTCCAGGGAACAAAGCAACAAGAAACAACAGTACAAGTGTAGTTGAAGCTCTTGTCAGTGGTAGAGCGAATGAAAAGATCCCAAGAACAGTGTCCGACTCAGCAACAGGTCCATGCCATACAGAGAAAATTCATGGAAGTGACTTATAGGCTCCAACCAGTGTAGGATGCAGCTTGTCTACTTTTTGAGGGGATTGAAGGACGAGGAGAAGAACTAGAACAAGTAGTCACTGCAGTTAAACAATGCTTGGAAGGACCTGTGACCGAGGCAATTATTCAAGAGTTCTCCGAGCAGGAGGCCCAGGTGAAGCAGCAGGTTGAAGTAGCTCGATCCAAGCTCGAGGTGTTTGAGGTAGATTTACCCAAAGCAGAGTGACTCGGGATGCATCATGGGTGAGTGTTGGGGGTCTATTGGCCCTTGACCAAGTCTTGGAGAACCTTGGTCATATTTGACCTATTTGGGACTTCGACAGGCTGGTCGAAGGCGGAGCACAAGTCGAAGTAGAGATTGTGGGATATCGACCCCTTCTTAGGGTAATTTTGGGATTAGCGTTTATGTAACAGGTATGGAGATGTCGGCCCATGGGTTTACCAATGTTTAGGCCCATTTTGTAATGTATAAATAAGTAGTTAGGTGATGTAATAAGTAGACCTAGCTAGTCGGTGAGCTAAGTGCAAATAGTTGTAATTTCTTAGTGCATACTATGTTGAACACTTGCAGAGCTAAGTGCAAGTGGTTGTAAGAAGTCGGTGTGTGAATTGTGTAAGGAATCTTTGTGATGTGACCTAACTCGAGGAAGGATGATCTGGCTAGGTGTGCACAGATCTCCTGTCCTATGTGGAGTGGGGTTTTTGAGCTCTGTTCATGTAAGAAGATTGACATAAGATAATAAAGAAGAGAAGAGTTGGTGGACGTAGCCCCACACTGAGGTGAACCACATATATCCTGTGTTATGGTTTCTTTGTGCATTATGGTTGTTATATTGTTCATATGATTTAATCTTAGTGCAATAATGAATGTTTAGATGAATCTGGTATGATAGCTTAGTTCTTAGTGATGTGAATGAATGCTAGATATGATATTTTTCCATACATTAAGTGCTTACATGTCTTAGATCTGGTTGAATACTGTGTTATTCTATAGTTAGGGTTTGAATATGTGATGTGAATAATTGTTAAATACTATGAATGTTAACTGCTAAGTTCTTTGTTAGAGTGGTGTAATCACATATTTGTGTCCCAGCTAGGTTGCATACATTTGAGTCCTGTAACCACCCCTGCCTCTATCTCGGGTGAGACTTCATATGCTTCGCAGGTGTTGCCGAAAGGGCTGGTAGTTAGGGTTTTTTTCATGTGTTGTTGAAGCATTGAACCCTGTGTTTGCCCCTGAGCCAAAAAATGGTTGCCGGGATATGAACCCATGAGGCGAAGCTTGCTGAATCCATTCAACAACTCCAATAAAGGGTAGAAAAAATGGAGTTACAAATAGTACCAAGGACTCCTTAGGAAGTGCGAGACCAGTGAGAAGAAACTTCCCAAAGCGTAGTCTAGAGAATCAAGGCATTAGCCTTGGAAAGTAAACAACTTAGCATTCGAAGTGTGCAAAATTATGAGAGCTTTACTGAGGACCCTTAATTGAAGACACTGGAGTCGCAGCTCCAGGAGACAAAGAAGCAAGCAACAATAGTACAAGTGCAGTTGAAGTTCTTGTCAACAGTCAAGCAAATGAAAAGATCCCAAGAACAGTGCATGACTCAGCAACAAGTCCATGTGATACATAGAAAAGTCATGGAAGTGACTGAGAGGCTCCAACCAGTGCAGGATGCAACTTGCCTTCTTTTTTAGGATATTGAAGGACGAGGAGCAGAACTAGAACAAGCAGTCACAACATTTGAACAATGCTTGGAAGGACCTGTGACCGAGGAATTTATTCAAGAGTTCACCAAGCAGGAGGCCTAGGCGAAGAAGTAGGTCGAAGCAACTCAAGCCAAGCTTGAGGCATTTGAGGAAAATTTACCCAGAGAAGAGTGACTCAGGATGAGTCACATGTGAGTGTTGGGGGCATGTTGGTTGTTTACCAAGTTTTGAAGAACCTTGGTCATATTTGACCTCTTTTAGGACTTCGACAGGATGGTTGAAGGTGGAGCGCAAGTTGAAGCAGAGATCGCGGGATCTTGGCCCCTTCTTAGGGCAGTTTTGGGATTAGGGTTTATGTAACGGGTATGGGGATGTCAACCCATGGGTTTACCAATGTTTAGGCCCATTTCGTAATGTATAAATAAGTAGCTAGGCGATGTAAGAAGTAGACCTAGCTAGCTGGTGAGCTAAGTGAAAATAGTTGTAATTTCTTAGTGCATATTATGTTGAACACTTGCATAGCTAAGTGCAAGTGGTTGTAAGAAGCTGGTGTGCGAACTGTGTAAGGATGCTTTGTGTTGTGACCTAACTCAGGGAAGGAGGATCTGGCGAGGTGCGCGTAGATATCCTTTCCTATATGGAGTGGGGTTTTTGGGCTCTGTGCATGTAAGAAAAATAAAAAAAGATAATAAAGAAGAGATGAGTTGGTGGACGTAGCCCCACACTGGGGTGAACCACGTATATCTTGTTTTATGGTCTCTCTGTGCATTATGGTTGTTATATTGTTCATATGATTTAAGCTTAGTGAAGTAATGAATGTTTAGATGAATCTGGTATGATAGCTTAGTGCTTAGTGATGTGAATGAATGCTAGATATGATCTTTTTCCATATGCTAAGTGCTTAGATGTGTTATATCTGGTTGAATATTGTATTTTTCTATAATTAGGGTTTGGATATGCGATGTGAATAAGGGTTAAATACTGATGAATGTTAACTGCTAAGTGCTTTGTTATAGTGGTGTAATCACAGATCTGTGTCCCATCTAGGTTGTAGACATTTGAGTCCTGCAACCAACCCTGCCTCTACCTTGGGTGAGACTTCATCTGCTTCACAGGTGTTACTGAAAGGGTTGTTAGTTAGGGTTTTGTTGGTGCGTTGTTGAAGCGTTGAACCCTAGGTCTGCCCCTGTGCCAACAATCACTTTGAGATATACTATTGTAAACATGTACCAATCAACTTGTAATCAACCTATACCACACACAAGTGCATCAACCATGCACCAACCTATACCAAACAACCTGTAATCAACTTGTACCATAAACAAGTGCATCAACCATGCACCAACCTATACCTCAACCTATACCATCAACAAGTGCATCAACCATGCACCAAACTATACCTCAAACTGTACCATCAACGAGTGCATCAACCATGCACCAAATATGTACCAATCATGCATCAAATACACATAAACTATGACTCATCAAGATGTACCAACATCATCAACTATA
>JZKD02S1673688.1:76369-87970 GCA_000966675.3 Picea glauca | reverse complement strand
GCAAACCTTTCTTAACAAGAGACTAGCATTTTCATCAAATTTTACTTTAGTCTCACATGACTAGTTCTGGATTAGTCAACAACCCTAACATGAAATAATCATAACTATGTACCTGTAATGAATAAAGATATGAAAATGGTACCCAATCTTCTTTAGTGTCTTTATTGCAATTCCTCCAGATTGCAATACTTGGAACCTCTCATAAAATGAGTTATAGCAAAAATGCCATACCTTGTTGAATTTCGGATTATTCTAGAGATCGAAATTGTAGAGCGTTCCCTGCACGAAATATTTGTTATATGGATATAAAAGTTGTACACATAATACTATAGACTGTTCTCTAACTAACATGATTTTTCTTTCTGAATTTGGATTTGTTATGAATAATTTATGACGTTTTTACCCGAAACACCTGTATTAGACTAATTTCATGACTAGCCACAAACCCTATTTCAAACGGAGTGTAACCCCAAAAATACAACAACCCACAAGTTTAAATTTGTACCAAAACTACTTGGATATCTTTCCTCAACAACCTCCCAATTTCACGGTCTGAATCCTTCTAGAAAAAATGTTATTGCAAAAATGGTGAGATGACCTGTAAATAACATACCTTAGAAAGCATCATCAAAAGAATTTATCCTCCCTTGAATTTCGGCCTTCTTTACTTCACCTTCCCTCTGAAATTCAGCTTAGATACCCTTTGGTTACCTCATTCACCTGTAGACATTCAATATGCTCAATTGTTATTAAAATGAGAGAGTATTGCCTCTTATTTATTCTTTCATATAGCTTCCTCAAGGGGTTACCTTTTAACCATCTTAACCCACTTTCCTTATTTTAGGGTTAAGCCACTTCTAATTTCTCCATTAAATTTATTATTTAAATAATTTCTTTTGTATTCACTTTGGCTTATAATACACACATCACTTCACTTTATTATTTACCTTCTAAAATCTCTTAAACCACTTTGACTATTTTGACCTTTTGGGGCTTTTAGATGACTAATGAGGGTTCTCCAACTTCAAATGGCCATAACTCTCTAATCATGAGGAGTTATGTGACGTTCCACCTACCAATGGAAATTACATGACATGTACTATCTATCTATAATAGTATTTCCTGTAAATATATCAAAAAGCATACCATTATCCATCAAACAAACTTGGGTCCATTACCCAAACCTGGGTTCTCCAACTTCTCATATCCATAACTCTCTAACCGTAAGGAGTTATGTGATGTTACGCATACCACTGGAAATGGAATGATATGTAATACCCATATATAATAGTATTACCTTCAAATATACTAAACTCATACCATTATACATGAAACAACCTTGGGTCTATTGCCCAAACCTTTGTGCTACCATAATTCGATATCGGATTTTCTCCAAGGGTTGACATCAATCACTAAGGGTTGACATCAATCTACAATATCACTCTCCAATGGTTGACATCAATGACAACCAACAATCCATACCACATGTCCATCAACCTAAGCAAATTTTCTGACAATTGCTTGTCATAATGAAAGATGCGACAACATTGGAAATGTGGAATTATGGAAGTAATGCAAGGCGTGAGGATGTCTGGTGTTGGTTCTGTACATAGGGTGGCATAGACCCCCTTCCCTCCAAAGGGTTTTTCAACCTCCTGGTCTTGGATCATTCGAAACAATGAGTTAGAGTGTCTCTTTGGGTCCCTGCGGGCACTCGAAACCACTCTACCCACATACACATGTAATTTTCTGAAATGACCATGGCTATGACCGTGGACCTGTCTCTTTGTGAATCGGGCTTCAGGGATACCACAAACTCCTCCTTTGAATTTTTTTGAACTATTTTTCTCCGAATCTATGGACTTCTGCCACGCATCTACTAAGATTTTTCGGCCCCACTATGATTCAGGTTTCACGGCTACGCAAAAATCTAGCGCTCTCATCCATGAACCACCAGACTCCTGATTTCCAAATTCCTTAATCTGCTGCCACATGCTCTTGCCACGATCAATAACTAAGGTTAAATCATGACTTCATACTTCACGATTCTTCTTTCGAAATACCTTCAAACTTCCCGAACTCTGAAGTATCGAAACACCTTATGGCTATCCTCTGGGTATTTCTCCCAGATCTAACGGTCTGGAATCATTCACCTCCCTCTGAAACGAATCTTTCCCACTGATGTTTATGGAAGATTCTGTAACTTCTTCCTTCAAAGAATTTCCACCGCTCTCCCTCTTGAGCTTTACTTCCTCGATTTCTCTTATTCCTCACAACACTATCTTCGACACTTAGTTGAAATATCAACCTGCGCACACCTTGCGATGGGTCTCTCCCACACTCAACTCCTAATATTTTGAGTTCAAAAACTCTGTCACACATTCCTTACATACTTTGATGCACTCCTTGCATACATAAGTTTCACGCTACCTCTTATGAGCTTACGAGATGAAATAGACTCAGTCACACACTTCTTGTGGACACTGTGCACTCCTTGCACTTGGTCAAAAAAGAGAAACAATTGAAACTTATTCACCCTGTACAGTGACTCATACATTCAACCCTACAAATGCATTCATGGATACAAGAATCAAAGAAATAACAAAGAAGTGAAAACAAACAAAAGTCTACCATTCACTCATTCAAATAGACACAACAACAACACACATTTGGGACAATATTCCTCTGCTATATTCATTCAACTGAACTTTATATACATTCATATATTTATTCTATGCATCTTCGAGTTCTTGACTACAATGGAAATCTACACATTAGATTCAATATCCTTTCAACCACCTCTCCTGGAAACAATACAAAGATTTATACAAAGGGGTTCTCTTCGAGCCTTTAACTCCAACTACTCAATGCTATCCTATCAGAATTAAATGCTATCAACTACTAAACATCTATTACAATAAATATTGAGTCGGACAGACAAGAGAGGATGCTCCAAATCTTTACTGCGATCCATCACATTAAAAAACAATACATCTCCCCATTAATCTTGCATGATGGCTCGGCCTTTGATCCTTAAATATGTTCATAACTCAAAAATCATTGTCAGATATTACATTAATACATTAATCTTTGAAATTCAAAACATTTCAAAATACGTGCTAGTGCGCCCAACTATCTCCTTGTTGCGCTTTGCAGGCGATGCTCCTACATCATACTCCTCTAGCTAAAAACTTCATGGACTCCTGTCCATGAGCTCTCGCATCAATCTTCCATGCTTTTGGATGTCTACTTCACCAACCCAACTAGAATCTTTTATTAGGTGTCCTTTCCACTTTACCAAATATTCAAAATACATTCTCCTTCTGGTCTTCTTACCATCTCGCTAACCTATGATCTTTTCCATCTACGACTTATCTGCTATAGGCATCTATTTCTCCCACTGGATCTTCTCCTGATCTTCAGATCCTCTGGCTCCATCCTCCCTATAAGGATACAAGTCTGTAGTTTTGAATATGGGTGATATACCCACGTCTCCTGGTATCTCTATTTCATAATCATTCTCACCAAATCTCCTCAATATTTTACATGACCCTATCTTTTTCAACTTCAACTTATTATATGTTCCCCTCAAGAACCTTTCCTTCCTCAAATGTGCTAGAACTTGATCTCCAACTTCAAATTCAAGCTTCCTCCTATGTTGATCAACTTTGTGTTTATATTTACTGCTTCTCTTCTTCAACTGCTCCTTGATTTGATTATGAAGTTCCTGCATCTCTGCAGCGAAGTCTCCGGCTCCTGTGCTCTTAAACTCGCTCTGCTTCATATCTCTCAACTCCGACACTCCTCTCGGATTCATTCCATACAAGATTTGAAATGGAATTTTCCCAGTGCAGCTATTCAATGAGTAATTATACGCAAACTCTGCTTGCACTAGAATCTGATCCCACTGACTACGGTGTTCAGTGACCAAACTCCTCAACAAATCTCCTAAACTTATATTCAACACTTCAGTTTGTCCATTCGTTTGCGAGTGATATGCAGAACTAAAAGATAGCTCTGTCCCCAACTTTTTTGACAACGTCCTCTAGAAATGCCCAACAAGCTTGGTATCCCTGTCTGAAACTATAATCCTAGATAATCCATGGAGTGTCACAACCTCTCTGGAAAATGAATTTGCAACATGTGTTGCATCACTGGTCTTTTGGCATGGGATAAAGTGTGTCATCTTCGAAAATCTGTCCACCACCACAAATATGGAATCACTTCCTCTTTGTGTCCTCAACAATCCCAATACAAAATCCATGCTTATTGCATCCTAAGGCCTCTCTGGAATAGGCAATGACTGATACAACCCAATATTCTACTTCTTCCCCTTGGCATACTGGAAAATCTTACACTTGTTCATAAATCTTTTCACCTCATCATTTTCTTGAGGTGTCAACCTGTACGCTACTTTGTTTGGTAGGTTTTCTTCTGGTACCAAGTCAATGTGAAGACTGATAATTATGATAGGTGGCAATGATTTTGGAAACTCATCCACTACTATATCAACAAAGTTCTCTAACAATTCCTCAACTTCCTCAGGCAAGTCTTCCATTGAAGTACTGGTAAGGATAACCCTCGGCTTCCTCACTACAAAAAACTGCATCTCTTCTTCCTTCCTCACTTCATTCAGGAGTTCCTTCCCACTCATGAGAAGTATTCTCGTGCTAGCTTCATCCTTCACCTTCTTTTCTTCAATTGGAAACACCATGTGTGTCCTACCATTCTTCTCCAAAGTATAGGTGTTTCTTCTCCCATCATGAATAACATTCATGTCATACTGACACGGTCTTCCCAACAAAACATGACATACATCCATGGGAATCACATCACACAGGATTTCATCCCTATATCCACCTATATTAAATTCAACTAGACATTGTTTAGTGATTGTTACCTGATGACCTTTCTTCAACCATGAGACTTTGTACGAAATCTGTAGTGTCCCCAAGGCCGAGCCCTGTTGCAAACCAAGTTCTGAAAGAAATTGTAATTATGTTTTATAGGCTGGTGAGCCAAGTTTTTATAAGTTGGTGGCTTATGTGTTTGTTAGGCAAGGAAGCTTAAGTCTTTGAAGGCTAGGAGCCTGTTGTTGTACTTGTATGTATGAAGAACAATTAATAAAATATAAACACCACCAGGTGCAGACCGACCACGATGAATGAGTGAAGGGGGACTAAGAATCCACAGAGTGGGCAAAGAATTAGGGGCTGGAAGGTGGGAAAGGGGCTAAGTGTTGAGCCTAGGGGCTAAGTGTTGAGCCTAGGGGCTAAGCCTAGGGGGATTAAGCCTGGGAATAATATTTTAATATTATTCCAAAAGATATGTGCATCATATGTTTTTATCCTAAGTCCTTTTGGAAGGACACGTGATTTCCCAAGTGGTGGGAGGAACGCGTGCTGGTGGAACGCATGCAGTTCCATGGGTGACAAGTGTCAACCCTGGTGCATGTGAATAAAATGGCTAGGGTGAACCATGAGAAGGTTCCATTCCCATTCTGCCAGATTGTCTGAACGCATATAGAGCTCTGAGCAGAATGACCAACCCAACTCCTGTAGAGAACCTAGGTGTGACCCTGTGACTTGAATGTATGTGTTTGATTCTGAGAAAACCCGTGCGTGTAACCCCAGCCTACGAGAAGCCTGTGTTGATTTTGGGGAAGAGTATTTTGCTTGTTCGGGAAAGCTGAGCAAGCCTATGCGAGCATTCCCTGTTCTGAAGCCGTGACTGTGAAGCCATCCTATGATTGCCGAACCAGTTTTTGGAAAGCCTGTGTCTGTTTTCCGTGGGATTGTTGAGACTATGTAGTACTGGACTGCATGAGGCTTGTTGGCCTGTGAGTGACTCCCTCCAGGTGAGAGAGTGCACAGGGAAGGAGAGAACTCCTGGAAGGAACCCTGTAGCTGCCATAGAGCCCGAAGAATTTCGGTCCGGTCTGTTCCTGTAACCCAAGGTAAGGGAGATTGGCAACCGAAGGAATGTCTAGGTGACAGAGAAGGTGCATTCTCCTAGGGTGGAACATGACAGAGAAGGTGCATTCTCCTAGGGTGGAACAGGCATGTGGGGAATGAGGGTCTGTGGGCAGTGAGCGTGGGAGATTCCTGGGAGAGCATTCCATCCTTGTGGTTGTGTGTGACTATTTTCCCTATAACCTTAGCCTGAGCCTAGATTCCTTGCCTCGAGGTGGAGCTTAGTCCCAGCTCGGGGGTGACCTACTGCTGAGTTGATGATCAGTGTGGTCTAAGGCTGGGAGGTTCGTGGAAGGCCTACATTTGGTTGGTGGATTCCACCATTATTACAAGATAAGTGTCTAACTATGTTTTATCACATTTTATCATGTCTCTACTGTATATGTTATCATGTTTTCCGCTATGTATACGAATTAATATGGAATGTTATGGATTGTTTAATTATAGCAGTAATGATATGTTTTACTCTGATTTAAATGTGTTTAATTGTTTAAATGCATGGGATTTATAATATCTGTATGAGCTTTGTACAAATGGTGTGTACAAATGGGTATCAGAGCGCAAGTAATCCCAGAGTTCCGAAATGGGTGCGCTACAAATTGGTATCAGAGCGCGAGTAAGCCCAGAGTTCTGAAATGGGTGCGCTACAAATTGGTATCAGAGCGAAGTTTTCGACACTAAGCCTAGATGGGCCAGTGGAGCAGTCTTTGGACTAAGAATGCGAGGGGAAATTGGGTCTGGAAGGCCAATTTCAGACCTTGGTTTATTTCGGAGTGTCAAGTAGTTGCTTGACCGTGCTTACGAGCTCAAGAAGTATAGCGGCGAGTGAAACCGCAGCTAGTGTGGTCTATGGCCATAGGGAGACAGGTCTCTACACCAATGGTGTTAGAACCTTAGGATCTGTTTGGGATGGAAGGCGATACCTCGTGACCGTCGGATCTGGAAAAATGTGCATAGGGATTAAAATTCCTTTTGAAATACACAGGAATGTGGAAATCGCGATAAGCAAAATTCTGAATTGGTTAGGAATCGTCTGAGCCGTCAGATCTTGGCCGGAAAACCCAACAGTCGTTGGATATATCGGGAGATGTCCGAAGGTTAAACCTCAGAGACTAGGGGCGAAAGCTCCGAAATAGATCTAGACCGTCTGAAAGACGGAGGACACGTGTCGTGATATTTCCCATTTCGGGAAATCGGGAATCGCGATATCGGGAGTCACGAAGGAGGTCGATAATTTTCATGGTAAAAGTCTCAGGAACGATCTAAGTTGTCCATTAGTTGGGACACGTGGCGAGATCGAGACCCCATCGGCATATCGGGGTTCGACGTTTCGTGAATCCTAAAGACAAGGCACCCAGATCATTTGAAATTGTGAAATCGTGAATTAGCGAGAAGCGGCGAGGACCGTCCATTCTTGGGGACATGTGGCCGAAATCGAGGCATTCGAAAAGTTTCGAAAGGAGAGTCATCCATCGGGAAATCAGGGTTCGAGGAATCATGAATCCTAAGGACATATGTGCTTCGGCATTGGAAAGTCCAAAACCCCGATAGGAGGTATGACTGTGGTCATATAAGGGGAGGTCGTGTGAACCATGAGTCTAGCCCGGAGGGCTAACGGGAGTTAGAGAACATTAGCGTTTGGAATCCCAACACCCTGAAAAGGATCGGGACCTTCCATGGTGGAAACCCGGGAGCAGTCATGGACCGTTCGATTTGAGATGGCCACGTGTTGAGAGATTACCCGTTTCGGAAAATCGGGGATTCGGGAGTTCAGTTAACAAAGAACTCGGACTGTCATCGTGATAAATCTCGACCATACTGTCAAGATGTTAGCATGTGGATAAGTCCCGATGAACGGACGAGATTCCTTCGAGGAATCTCTCGGTCTTTAATGACCGTCCGATGTGAGAAAGATCTGATGGTTGGATTTTTCTAGGAATGGATGTGGACAAATGGAGATGTACCATGTGTCAGTGGGTCGAGAAGAGAAGCGAGAGAGGTGGGACCCGATGACGTCGTTAAAAAGCGACATGGGGCCTCATGAGCGTACCACATGCCACGGTGGTGAAGAGCGACAACTGTGCTGTGGGCCCGGAGGATAAAGTAATTCACGGTTTCAGGGATTCGTGAGATAAGTGCATGGGAGCTTGACATTGGAACTCGTGAAGTCGTGAAGTAGAGAGAACGAGAGGAGAAAAGTCAACATCACTTTTCAGGGTTTCGTGAAAGAGAGATGCCAGGGTTGGATGACACAAATCACGAAGGTGCGAGTAGAAAAGAGTGCTAACACTTAGCCTTAGACCTAGACTACGGTCATGCGTAGCAGACCCTAGAGAGGAGAGACCCATACCCTTGTCGCATCTCGGGTATTGGCGTTTAGAGGAATGAGTCAAAGGTTTTCGACTCACGAACTCATGAGATCGCGAGTTGTGAAAAGGGTGACTTGGGTTACGAATATTTAACTGTCGGATCTTCGTGGACAGAGATTCTGAAGTTCTGAAGTCCTAGAAATTGCAGAGCCAGACAGAGCTCAGAAAACTTTATGAAGTTGAAATTTCTTTCGTTCTTGTTCGTATTGGCTTATAAATGTTATGGATTGTTCAGAAGGAGCAATGGCCTGACAAACTTCGAATTTAATTGCATAGTGTGTGTGCAGAGTTCAACGGAGGTCAGGACTCCAGTTAAGAAACACTGAGTATGGAGTGGGGAAAGGTGTATATTACCCCCGAAATAGAAGACGAACAGGAAGGAAAAGATATTAACCTGGGAGTCGAAGGATCGAACTCTAATGGGCATGGAAAAGAGAAGGATAAGGAAGGACAAATAATGAAAATCATTGAAGGATTGCAAAGAGAGGCTAAGGCTCGCCGAGCTGAGAGCCAAAATCTCATGAAAGTCAGGGATCGGCAGGGTGCATTAAACTTAAAATTTTTAAAGAGCCTAGGAAGGTTGAAGGGAGTGAGCAGATGCCAATGCCTCCACCTATAGAGTGTTGGGGTTGTAAAGGAAATCATAGGTACAGAAACTGCCCCCATAGAAAAGAGAAAGCAAGAACTTTCCATACTGTTCATCAAGCTAGAACAGTGGAGGATATGGGCAGAAGAATGCCAAGGATATACGTAGCCCTGGACAATAAGCAAGTAGAATTTCAATCGCACATGATTGAAGTGGAAGGTATGATTAAAAACCGACCACTTATTATTTCAGTTGATTCAGGGGCTAGCCATAGTTATGTAGATCCCAGAGTGGTGGAAAGTTTGCATCTAACGAGAAGCAAACATGAGAAGTCTTGGTTAGTGTAGTTAGCCACAGGGACCAAGAGGAAAGTCACTGAATTAGTTAAGTCCTGTTAAGTGGACATGAAAGGAATGATCACTAAGGCTAAATTGAACATTCTGCCTTTAGGCTCATATGATTTCTTAATTGGTATGGACTGATTGGATCAGCACCATGCCCTTCTGGATTGTCGTAACAAGAGGTTTACATGCCTGAACGAAGAGGGAAATCAAGTAACAGTCCAAGGAATTCTCAGAGTCGTGGCTGTTAGAGAAATCTCAGCCATATAGCTGAAGAAATGTTACCGGAAAGGCTGTCAATTATTTGCAGCTCGGGTGGAAGAAACATCCCAAATTGAAGTCTTGAATCTGGAAGACCACAAGGTACTCAAAGAATTTAAGGACGTATTTCAGGAGGTACCTGGACTACCTACGAAGAGAGACATCGATTTTTCTATAAATTTGATGCCTGGAGCAGCTCCAGTTTCGAAGGATCCTTATAGAATGAGTACACCAGAGCTGAAAGAGTTGCAATTGCAGCTCGAAGAGCTACTGAAGAAAGGTTACATTCTCCCCAGTGTGTCACCTTGGGGAGCCCCGGTCCTATTTGTAAAGAAGAAAGATGGGACGTTGAGGCTGTGCATTGATTTTGGGCAGTTGAATAAGGTCACTGTCAAGAACAAGTATCCTCTGCCAAGGATTGATGATCTTTTTGATCAGTTGAAGGATGCGAAAATACTTTCAAAAATAGATCTTCGATCTGGATATCAGCAAGTGAGGATAAAGGATGAGGACATCAACAAGACCGCCTTTAGAACAAGATACAGTCATTATGGGTTCACAGTGGTTCCATTTGGATTGTCCAACGCGTCTGCTATTTTCATGTGCTTAATGAACGGTGTGTTCAGAAATTATTTGGACAAGTTTGTTATAGTCTTCCTAGACGATATCTTGGTGTATTCCAAGACAGAGGAAGAACATGAGAAACACCTGAGAATGGTGTTGCAGGTGTTGAGAGAACACCAGTTGTACGCAAAACTGAGCAAGTGCTCATTTTACCAAAGACAGATCCATTACTTGGGACATATTATATCTGAAGCAGGGATCGTTGTGGATCCTAAGAAGGTACAGGCCATTCGAGAATGGCCAGCGCCAAGGAATGTGGAAGAAGTTAGATCTTTTATGGGTCTGGCAGGCTACTATAGGAGGTTTATAGATGGATTCTCAAGGATAGCTCATGCTATCACTTCCATGCAAAGGAAGGAGAAGAAGTTACAGTGGACTGAAGAATGTGAGAGCAGCTGCTAACTAGTGCTCCAATCCTAAAGATTGCATATCCAAACAAGGATTATGTAGTGTGCATAGATGCATGTAAGGAGGGGCTTGGAGGAGTTCTCATCCAAGAGGGATTTGTAGTTTGTTATGAATCCCGAAAGTTGAAGGAACATGAGAAGAATTATGCCACTCATGATTTAGAGCTGGCAGCAATCGTCCACTCCCTGAGGAAATGGAGACATTATCTCATGGGCAAGAGATTTGAGTTGAGGAAAGACCATAACGGTCTGAAGTATTTATTTGATCAGCCGACCTTAAATGCTAGGAAAATCAGATGGCTGGAGTTTCTTTGTGAATATGACTTTGATATCAAGAATATCAAGGGGAAAGAAAATAAGGTGGTTGATGCACTCAACAGAAAGGTGCACGAATTACATGATGCAGCCATTATCGTGTACCAGATTGAGATGAACAACAGAATTTTGGAAGCTGCAAATGTTGATTTGCAGTACAGAAGTCTTGTAGCAAAGCTACAACAGCGTGAGAGACTACAGAACAAGGAAAGTTACACCTTGGGAACTGCTGGCTTACTTCTGTATAAGAACAGAGTGTATGTACCCAATATCTGAGAATTGAAGCTAGCAATTCTAAAAGAGATGCATAACATGGCTTATGTTGGACATCCTGGATATCAGAAGACTGTGGCAGCAGTCAAAGGCCATTATTTTTGGCCAGGTATGAAGAAATAAATAGATGTATGGAGTGCCAGAAGGTTAAGGCTGAGCATAGGCACCCAGCAGGGTTGTTGCAGCCTTTACCTATTCCTGAGTGGAAATGGGATGTGGTAACAATGGATTTTATCACAGGATTTCCCAGAAGAAGCAACCAACATGATTCAATCATGGTGGTGGTGGACAATAAAGCTGCCCATTTTATTCCACTGAAAACCACCCACAGGACAACTGATGTTGTTGATATCTTCTTAAAAGAAGTTGCACGCTTGCATGGAATTCCTAAGACAATTGTGTCTGATAGGGACCCAAAATTCACTTCGAATTTCTGGAAAGGACTGTTCAAAG
>JZKD02S1673688.1:45259-60983 GCA_000966675.3 Picea glauca | reverse complement strand
GTTAGATTTTTGGATGTCTAGGGTTTTTGGCATTCCTGCTTATTGTAAAAAGGCCTTCAGAGCCTCATTGTAATCATCTTCTTGTGAATGCGAGTAGCCGTCACATCTCTTCTCAGACATAAGCTGCCACCATTCTAGCGAGTCTTTCACTCTGTATTTTTACAGTCTCTGTACATTTATTTCATTAATAGAATTCATGTATTACTGGATCTCTGTGTTTATGGTTGCATCTCCGATATATTTTTGTTATATTACTGGATATACGCGATATCTCTGTGCATTTCTTTATTATATCTCTGCTCTCATTTCATGTCGAAAATAATCTGGATCAGGAACTCGACTAGTCAAGAAGAGACACCTAAAATCCATCCATGTTAAGAGTCGGTGTGACCCAAGACATGTGTGATCCCTGAATTATTTTGACGACTTAAAAACCCTTGGGTTAGAGTTTATTAGATCACGGGCTTGTCCCACCAATCAAGAACAAACTAGAAAACAATTGTATTGAAAAGAAAAGTGTTTGATTACTATGATAAACATGTCATTGGAAATCAATAGAGCATAGTTTTTGTAAGATATTCGATTTGTTATGTTATATATATATATATATATATATATATATATATATATATATATATATATATAAACATTAAATTCTAATTTTTTAGAATACATTTGGAATTAAATGATAGCTACTATCATAAAATTTATGTGCCAAATAATGTTTTATTTATTCACATATATTTAAAATCTAAAAAAAATTAGTATTAAGGTTTTGGACTACAAACAATGAAGTGGACAAACAAATTAAATAAATATATAATTTTTTTTCAAATGAACATAAAATATGCATATTTCTAAAACCAACCACCCACCTACATACACATATATTTATAAGTGGAAATATCATGTTCTTTAAAACATTGATAATTAATACAATGTGGTTAAAAGTTCAAAATTTAAAAACATGCATTGCCTTCAACTATGTATTTAGTAAGAATCTTCATGTTTTTGTGCTTGTAATGCAACAAATTGTTTTTGCTCTACTTGTACTTGCTTTGGTATTCATGTCCATGGGAGCTTTAAGATCATTTTTAGCTAATCAATGTTTCAGTTCATATTTCAATGCATTTTCCACATTGTCTTATATTATTCTAAAACCTTTAGAGAACGGAGCTTTTGTATGGAAATCAAAGATGAATATTGTTTATGTATCATAAACATTAAATTTCCTCATAATTTCTTCTTTCAACTTTGGCCTTGAAAGATTACCCCTTTTAGGATGAATAACATGGATTTTGAATTGTATTCTATGTAGCTCAACGTTATACATAAGATCTCGAATGGAAATAGTCCTTGGTCCACCATTGCTAACTTCTTTGATAAATTTGTAAATCAAAGTTGTTTCTATGTAATAATCTCAAACAAGATAAACAACATAGTTATTTTTTTAAAATGTTTATTTAAAAGCAACTAATCTTAAAGAAGAATAAAACCACTCTCTAAGAAAAACAAAGAAAACAATGAGAACAATTAATGTGTAACAATAAATATGGTGAAGGGAAATTGACATCAAATGGAATAAATATTCACATATTTCCTTAAAATAGAAGAAGAAAATAAAAGTGTGCATGATCTCTAATGGCATTGAGTGATCTCATAGGGCCTAAAATCTATAATCTAAGATGTATAATGGTGTAAGGGGGCTTCATAAATCACACAAGCCCTTACTCTTGACATTATTAAGATAACATTTCTTACCCATCAAATTATGAGTTTGAGTAGTAGCGTCAAAAACTACTCTGTGATGTTTCCATCAACCCCCAAAAAAAGACTATTTAGTTTTCACGTTGATTTTAGGGATATTGGAGAATTGTTTAGGGGTCAACAATTCTATTTGGTTTTCATGTTTATTTTAGGGATATTGGAGAATTTTTCAGGGGTCAACGATTCATGGAGAGATCATATATATCTCGTCAACAGTTGGCTTGCTAAGAGAAAACATGTCACAAAGAGGGATTTGAACCCAAGTGGAGATGGAAACAACTTTTCTTCACAACCACTTGAGTTACACCCATTTGGCATGAAAACAATCTAGTTATGTATGGATGATAAATTTTAATATGATTAGTAAATACTACTAATTTGAAAAATTGCAACAAATGTATGAAATTATTGTGTTATAATTGTAATAAAACACACATAAATTGTTGAACTATATACAAATATATACATATACAACATAAGGAAAAATAGAGGGGTGGCAGGTGCAAGGGTAATCCTCTTTGATCATGGAGGAAATATAGAAAGAAACTTTGCATGGGGATTAGGGAAAGTGGAAAACAATGAAGCAGATGCAATAGCCTTATATCAAGGACTTATCATTGGTTTAAATCAAAGAGTTAAGGAAATTACTATCCTTGGTGATTCCTCCATAATAATTCAAGAACTACTCAAAGAATCAACTCCACAATGGTGAAGAGCATGATCTACCCATTACATAAACATTTTAACATGAGGATCAAGCCATGTAGCAACCCTTTAAGATGTCACATGGCTCAGCGCATGGCATCTAGATCATATAATAGGGAGAGTTATGAGAAGAGACTCGAGTCTTCTTGTCACATGCCAAAACTCATGAACTTGCATGTTTATGTCCTTATGTATGGTTTCTTCTCCTGTAGTGGAGGGATTATGGATTATTGGTATGTACTACGTATGTGGAGGTTTTGGTATGTAAGTGGTCGTAGAACCCTGGCAAGGTATACTTACTCTATTATAGTGGTATGTTTTCTTAGTTTAGTGTCTTTGAGCATCGGTGAATCCCCTCCCCTATCATCTTCCAAATCAAGGGAGTCTTTACTAGTTGAATTTAAATCTTTTAATAGAATCTTTATTAGTGTTTCTCTATTATAATTCGAGTCCTTCTCTATTTCTCAGTCTCAATTCAATGTGAATTTTGCTAGAGTTCTATTATGGGAAATCCACATTGCCCTTGCAAACAAAATATATAACACTTTTTGTGTGTTTTGGCACTGGAAGGTATTGTGTTCTGAATACACTTCTGATTCTATTGGTTTCTCCGCTCAATATTTGGGAAAATTATTTCTCTCTTTTCCACTCTATGAATTCGTCCATGACTCTCTAGCCATGACTATTGGTGCACTGTCAAAGTAATAGGCAATCACTTAGATCACAACATTTATGATAATTCTTATCCAATCGAAAACGAAAATAGTTGTCTTGAAGGCTAAATACAATATGCTTTGGAATATGGTTATCAATATGAGCAAGGAGTACTAGTCTAGGCCCTTGAATCAGGTGCAATTTGTAAATTCAAATTGTGAAGGACCATAGAAAGATGAGACTGTGCATTAGCTTGCACACAACATTTGCTAAGTAGTTATGCTTTATAAATCTATTAGTATATTGCATTTCACTAAGTAGTTATGTTTTACAAATCTCTTAGTATACTAGGTGTATTCTATAGAATCTATACCACTCAAAGGTGATGACCTAAATTTTTGATTGGTTAAGAGCTCATCTTTTAATCTTAAAGTATGACCTAATTTTATGTATACACAATAATATTATTACAAATTGAAATTTTAAAATTGTATCAACAAACCTTAGACAATATAAAAAAATCTCAAAAAAAATCTCCTTAAAATAAAAACTGAATTTTGTTTGACAGTATTAATTGTATGGAATTGAGGTTCACAAACATCTCGATTACCGATCCCTCTTAAAATATGAAATTGAGAAAATCATATACATATTCCAACATCACCTTCAAAGGGATAACCTACGCGATAGTGGTGAACCACACAAATTAATGAAATAATATAATTTTTAATATTTAAACATAAATGCGTGGTAAAATATTGTTTAAAATGATAAGGAAAATATTTTCAAGTTCAAGTTGAAGAGAACTATCATATAGAATAAAAAAGTTCAACATTTTATAAGAGAGTAAAACAAAAGAATATGAATACATATACACATGGACCAACACCACTTCCCCTATATGCATACGTGTGAAGACCTTTTCTCCAAATGGGTCGATTATGACAAAGAAAATCCGTTGGATTAGTCACTAGATGGCTAAGAAATGACTTCAAGAAAACACGTGGATCAATCCACATTTCTATATGTTTTTTTACTCAAAATAGTTTTAGCACTATTTTTAAACAATTCATTTTTGATAAATAAAGGAATCGACCATGCAGATGGGGTCGATGGATTTTGTAAGAATTTTTTGGATTGATGCTGGAAACTATTTCGCTAAAAGTTAATTCAAAAGCTTCGAGGGTGCCAGAGATGTTTTACCAAACTTGTGTTTGTAATATGATTTGTGGATTGTTCTATGTTTTGATTGGAAGCTACTTGTGTTCTGTAAGATCTTAATTATTTTAATCTATTTTGATTAGTTGAGAAATATTTGGATAAAATTTGGTGAAATCTGATGTTCTTTAATTCGTTTTGTTAATTAAACTTAGAAAAGCATATAATTAATTCTCTCTTATCTTCTTTTTATACATCTTTGTATGTATGCATGTTATTTATTTATGTTGTTTAAATAATACCTGGTAATTGATTAATGTTAGTATTAGTGCTAAAGTTATTCAACTATAGGTGGTGTTGTTTACATACTGCAACCCAAAGGTTATCAGGACACATATTTCTCCATAAATTCATCTCTTTAAATTAGTTTATTTTTTTGCATTAAAACAGGAAAATAAATAAGTAAAAAGAAGAGAAAGATAACTAATAGTTTGAGGAGCGTATTTTAAACAAACACGCAATCATTAAAGCTCATCGAAAAGGTTTTCCGACCATTAATCTAGAGAATTACACTATCCCAAATGGAGAAGAGTCTGATTGGGCCTCATCTTTGGGTGTGATTCCTAATGTTTAGCCGAGGGGAATCCAATCCCCTCAACACCTTGGATACCTCTGAGTTCAATTTCCTTTCCTTCTAAGGGAAAATATCATGAAAAGTTAATAATTTTGTTTTTTTTAAAAGAAACTGGGGAAATTTTTATTAAAAAGGTTGGGCCAAAGCTAACGATAGAGTACAAACTTAATTTTTTTTGGCTTGCTAGCTATACTATAGTAGCAATGAATCAAAATTACTAGGTTGTATTTGATGAACCAAGACCAATATTTTCATGGATTTAAACTTACTACTTCTTGATTACAAGAATAAATCGTTAAAATTGATTACATAGGAAAATGTAGAAGCAAAACATAATTAATTCACAATCCAAGTTATTCCATCACTATATGAAATGCCACCCAATGATCATTGGGAGCCCCTTGAGTTTCCTGATGCTGCTTCTTTATCTTTACAATTTATGTTTTCTTTTATTCCTCTTGTTAGAGGGGCAGAAGGACATGGATTATTCTTTAGAATTTCTGCAAAGGAGGGAGATTTAGAATCTTCTCCCTCCCACCCATCTCCCTATTCCACTTCCATAGAAGGATTGACGGGAGCAACAAAAACCCCATTTGGAGTCCTATCTACAGAAACCGGATCTAGATCCTTCCCATGGAAAGAGGCACTGCCCCCAAGTGGAGCCTCCTTTCCTTTAACTGTATTTTCTATATTTTTTTTTTGTTCGCTACTCAGCTTTGGTCACCGGGTTGTTTTAACGTGGAACTTTCACCACAAAGTCCTATGATTCTTCATCTTGAGATTCCAAAGCCTCATATCTATTATTGGAAGGAATATATGGGAAATATTGAGATCGTTTGTTAGTATCAGCCTCTTTGGGTTGTTGATTCTTCTACTTTCTTGAAACTTACTTGAATCCTTGATCCATATTATTTTTCACTGGATGAGATTCTCTAGTTTTGGGGTAGATTTTAGCAAAGTGCCCATATTCATGATATTGTTTACATTTCAAAGGTACTTGCTCATAGTCCATGGCCTGAAGATGACTCTAGCCATCAACATTGAGCTTAATCGCCTTTGGCAGTCCCTTTGAAAAATCCATGTCTACACATATTTTGGCAAATGTGTAGATATTACCCTTTGGTTCAAAATGGGTTATAAATCGACCCAGTTTATTTCTAATGGATTCAAAGGTGGCTTCACCCCAAAACATAAAGGGGAGGCGCGGAATTCTAATCCAAATAGGAGTAGAAGAGATCTTCATATATGGGTTAAAGTCGAGGGTCTAGTGGAAAAGAAACATTCCCCTAGAACTTAAGAAATAAGGGCCAAATCTAAATATATGGTCCCGATATTCAATGATTTTAAAAATAAAAATAAAAAATCCTTTCCCATAATAAAAATCCAGGGGATATTGCTCAGGCCAATTCTTGGAAATCTAGTCAAGAACAACCCTAGGACTAGGCCAAAGGCCTAATAACTTATTGACTAAAGTGCGTTCTTTCAAAATGATAGAATTATGTTTTTCCACATAGTTCCCCAATAAGTCCAGACTGGGGATGGAATCATCTCTTTTGGCACACCTACCCATGTCAACTGAGGGCCTTCCCATGATGCTTCAGATAGCTTCCAATCCACATAAAACTAAGATGTTAGCTGCAAGCATCAAGATACTCTAATCGCACATCACCAAAAACCACGCACAAAGGAAACTAGTAGTGATATGAAGGGTTCCAGAGACCACGACAATGAATTGACAACATGGGACGGATGTGAGGGCTTCCAAAAATGAGTGCAACGACCAGAGAACCAACATATAGGGAAAACCATAGACACAATAGAAGACACCCTCTCTCATACCTAAATTATCACAGTGTTCCTAAAAATTGAGAACCATTGTTCCCAATTTTGTAACCATTGGACCCTTAATACAACATCAACACCACCCATTTGAATTGAAATTGTGGGGAAATAAAATAAATACTCCCCCATATTGATATTAATATTGTGTCACTTCCTTGAATAATTTATGGTACCTCCATCTGCAATCATTACTTGAAACTTTGGTGCTTTAAATACAAAGCAATTGCGAAGTTCCACTAATTTTCAATTAATGAAGTTATGGGTAGTATAAAAATCAATCAACATTGTTACCTTTTATTTTTGATAAATCCTTCTATCTTAAGGGTTTTTGGAGTACTGATGACAACCAATGCATGAAAATATATCCTTTTATATCTTGCGATGGTTCCAATTCTTGATTTTCTTCCTCTTCATAGTCTATGTATAATAATTTATTCTCACCACATTTATGCCCCTTACTATATTTTCTATCACAATTGAAACATAGTCCCTTGGATATTCTTTCATTCATTTTTAGAGGTGTCAACCTTGTAGGTTGAGTAAGGTTAGGAGAGGAAACATGGTTCTCTCTATATTTGTTAATGGCTACTCTTATAGTAGCCATATTTTTACTTTCAACTTTCTTGGTGACACTGAAATCATTCTCTAGTGATTTAGGTTCGAAGATATGTACACCATGTTGAATGTTCTCCTTTAAAGTTCGCATAAAGAGATCTAAAAAATTATCCTCTAGATTGGTCTTTACCCCGAGACTTAGTTTTTGAAATTATTGAATGTTCTCTTTAATTGGAGCTCTTTTCCAAATATTTACCAATTGAATAAATAATGTATCTCTTAATATCCCCATAATGTTCTATCAATTCATCCATAAAAATGGACCAATATATAATAGAATCTTTTTTTCTCTTTTGCAAAGCCATTAGTACCAAATAAATTGATTAGGTTCTAGATACAAGGATGAAAGGGTTACCTTTTGTAAGGGTGGCGCTTGGTATAGATAAAAGTATTGCTCCATCTAGAATATCTATGTTATAGGAACTTTTCCATCAAGTTTCCTCATATCAATTTTGGGAATTAAGTAATTCCTTGGTGCCCAATTGAACCCCTAATGATGCAAATCTTGGAGTGATGAGTAATCATGATTTTGGGGATTAATCCTCATGTTATCCACATTTGCTACAATATTTCCCAAGTGTGTTTGGGGTTTGTTATGCTCATTTTCAAGATTTCTTTGTATCCCGATATCTCCTTTAGGGAACCTTTCATCTAGGGCATGTAAGATCATGGTTGGTATGGAATTTTGTAATATTTCTATATTTTATTCCATCTATGTTTGTGTGTACATCAAATCAATATTTTTCAATGAAGTCTCACTCAATTCGTTAAATCTATTCTCCAATTTGGATACTTGGTTCTATATCTCTTCACTTTCTTCACGAGTCATGGTTGATATATCTAGAGGCTTAATTGGTGTAGTGATTTTTGGAACACCATTTTCCATATGGGATAACAATAATATTTATCTACAGTTCTTTATATTTAACTTCCCCATACTCTTTGAATCACTCAAAATATATCTTACAATCAAATTTGTGTCAATGGTAAGTTATGTACTTTTAAAAACATGATTTGGAAATTGTTATGAAGTTGGCCTTTCTCATGATGTATATTTGAAATTTTCTCCTTTATGAGTCTGAAATTATAGCTTGTAATACTTGGATATGTTTTTTCTACAATTCCACAAGTCTAACCAAAATTTTATGCACTAAGTGAATGCTATGGTAATTTTCCCAAAACTTGATGATTCTTGGCCCTTTCCAAATTAAAAACTTGTATGAAATTCCATGTGTCCAATTTTTCTAATCTACTTCTGAAATATTTATTAGAAACAATATGTTCTGTATTATTTCCAAACTAGTGGCACTCAATTTGGACCCCTCTAGATTTAGATATGATAGTTGTGCCAAGAACACCCATTTGAGACCAATTTTAGGAATAGTCAAAAACCCTAATTAACATAGCTTGTATTTATGAAATTGTAATGAATGATAACCTAAAATTTCTGTCATGGGTACTTCTCTATGTCTCCTTATACTCTTGAAAATTTCATAGTCTAAAACTTCACCAAACTTATTATAGTGAAAATGAAAATATGACTTGTTTGAGATTGATTTTAGGACTAGTCACAAACCTTGACTTCCATAGGCTATAACTTATAAATTATAATGAACCAAAACCTAAATTTTTGACCAAAAGTACCTCTCTATTTCTCATTAGTCTCCACCAAATTTTGATGTATGAAACTTCCTATAAAAAAACTTATAGTGAAAACTCCAAGCTATTGTGTTGGAAGGACCAAAATCCTAGGATTGTATGCTTTGAAACCAAATGTTATGCACCAAAAAACCAAAATAGTAGAGAGTGTGTGTGTGAGAGAGAGAGAGAGAGATAACCACACACCTTTCGAAAGAGAGAAGAATGAATATGAATAAGGGGGGAGCCTCCTCTTACAATAGAATAAATGGACATAATGAGATGTTTCTAAGACTAGGTCTCCTTGGTACATATATATAAGACAAAGGGCATAATTAAAATTAAAAGGTATAGTTGACAACACTAATAAAACAATATAAATGTAATAATAACTCAATATATAGGGATTAACATGGCACTTTTTATAGGGATTAACATTCTAGATGGGTTTTCCCATGATACATATTGTGTTCATTGTGTGAATGGTGTGTTATTTTCTTAGTTTATTTTATTTTAGTTTATTTTTTATTTTGGTATTTTTTGCACTGAGTTAGTAATATTAAATATGAAACTCAAAGTAAAACACTACATGATAAGAGATTGCTAAATATTGTAAGATCTATTATGACAAATTGTTCAAGTGGAATATCCATGACAATTTACAAATGATTGGTCTTGAGAGGAATCATGTTGGGAGAGTTACATGAGTGTCCTCAATCTATTTCCTTCACCCTGGTGGCCTTGTAACTTAGATTGGGGGTGGTTTCCAAAGAGGTATGTCTATGGTTGGGTGGAAAATTGCTCGTCAAAAACTAGTTTCCTTGGATCATCTTATTCTGGAGATAACATTCCATCTCTATCTTTAATTTTTGTATATACGTTTTTGTTAATAAGTAGTTTGATTATGTATGAATTGGGTAATGAAATTCATGGATATATGATGTGTTTCATGGATTAATATTTTTTTGGTGAATTCTATATGCCTTAAATTTTATTTGGTTCGAATATGTTGTCCATTCAATATTATATTATGCATTTGAATTAGCCAGATAACATGGGATATATATGGTTCAAATTATTAGTGTATATTGGTGTGGTTGTAGGCCAAATGCCAATATGAAGTAGATTCATTCAATGATCTTTTGAACTATCTAAGTTTGAGTTCTATTTGGAGCTTGTAGTCCTTTTATCTGAGTTTAGGAATTCTATTGAGTTCGAAGTGTTGACTTCAAATGGTGGTTGTTATGGCCCTTGGTTGTTAATTCAAAATATTATTTGAATGGAATGAAAACAAATTTTTTTTGGAATTCAAAGCATCCCATTTCAATTATCCCTATGGCATTTTTCCTTTTGATTTTTTGAAGTTGGGAAGAACTTCAAAAAGGCGTGTTGGCATATTAGATGAAAATTTAAAAAGTCATCAATGAACATCTTTATAAAGTGATCGATAGTGTAGTAGGTGGATTTGCAATGTTTTATTTCAAAATGGGTTGGGTATATTAGGCAGTTTCGAAAGAATATTTTTTGAAGTGGCTTGATGGGCCTTGTTTTCTATCATTCAAAGTTTGATCTTTCAAAGAGTCTTGATGGTCTATCAAGGCATTTCAATTTTTTTTTTTTGAAGAGGCCTAATAGTTCATCAAGGCCTTTCAAAATATGTGGAGTTGGTCTTTCAAAGAGGCCCAATAGTTCACAGGGGATGTTAGTACCTAATTTTGCAATATTAAAATTTTCTTTGTCAATATGTCTTAAAAACGTTTTGGTCTTCCAGAAATTAAGTGCAGATTCAAAGGGTTTTGTCTTTGATGAGGTATTGAACATCTGATAGCATATTTATAAAAAAATTCAAAAGGATTCATTACAGGAAGTTTAAAGTTCTGGTAGCTAAACCCTCATGCTATGCAAATGAATGTGTTGCAAGATATGCTTGGTTTCAATAATTTTTACTAAAGGGTCGAGGTATTGTTATTTTTATAAAGAATGTTGGGATGTAAGCCCAATATCCAACTTGCATCAAGCCACATTCCACCAAATTCGACCAATAAGCTACCAAACTTCCAACCAAGAGCCAAGGCATCAAGAAAGCACCCACACATGGAGCACCAAGGAGAGAGGCCTACATAAGTCGTGTTCAACATGTCGATCTATTGGAGGTACACTTGTATTTATCAAGCATCATAGTTATTTACATCATGTGCATATGGGATTATTCCCATTACACAATAAAATGGACCTTGCTCTAGCGCCATCATGCATTAAAAATTCAAGAGACAGAGTAGAACGCATGTGTCAAACAAGCACCAAAATATCATCTAAGCACCAACACAAGCATCTCATGAGATCGTCCAAGTGTAAGATAGATGCCAAGAACCAAGACCCAATGCTAAGTGCCTTATTGGATGATAGTTCTAGTATCTTTGTCTTAATAACAGTGTCCAACATGGAGTATATCTTCGTTTGAGGACATGACTATATCTTTTATTGTTTAGAACGGTGTTTGAGAGGTGATGTAGAGGTTAACTATTTTGTTGGTGTTGGATTTTACATGTCAGCTTGATGACAGATTTCAATGACCCATGTTTCGGGAACAAATCCACTAAATAATATCCAAAATGTTGAACTACAGACTTGGTCATCGTCTTTTGTCTTGAATAAAGTCACCATTCGAAGAAAAATGTCCATGATGCTAAAAATATCAATTAGAACCTATATCAATGGTTTGAGTTACCAATCCATATTGTAAGTTTTAAACCTGTGAAGTAAAGCAATGCATATAGATTCTTAAAAAAAACAAAAATTAATCAAATGGCTCATACACATAGTACACATAGATTTATACCAGAAACCCTCAACCGAGGAAAACCTTTCAACTCTTCATTATATTAATTTCACCATTCACCATACAATATATACAATGTTTTTAGGTATTCCATAGATACCAAAACCCTAATCCCTTAATCCATGATTAATTTAGAAAACCGCTAAAAATAGTAAAATTCGCTAAAAATAGAAAAAACCGCCCCAAAAAAAAATAATTCGGGGCACTACGCGTAACTAGGGGGGGCATACCTGGGATCATCAGATGTAGTTTTCGAATCTGATGCACCCACACACACACATGCAAATAATATAACACATACCCAACACATGTGTCTGAGTCATATGCCTTACTCATATTCAAATGTCAAGTCAGTTGTTGTGGTGTTTTATTTCTTAAGGGCTATGATCGTGAACTAAGGGTTCAATAGTAAAGGTGAGTGATCAATACAAATCCAACAACAACATTGTATCATTGACATCTTCAATACCACATCAATATAAATTGTGGCTAGACATGTTGTACAAAGCACCGAGGCCTGGAGAAAAGGACGATCGATATGTATTGAAGGAATTTACAATAAATAAAAGTAACATAATTCCTTCATTTATGGGTAAAAAGTGGTAGTAAGTTCTTTAAAGGTGTCGATATTTTCAATTAAATTTTATCTTCACCTCTATTTTTAGAAGTGAAGTTGAATCAGATTCATATTTAGAGGGACCGATACAACATCTTCAGGGAGTAGTTAGACACATTTTGCACAAGTAAAGGAAAACCCGTTGGCATCAAAGGAGAATATATACAACACGAAACAAGAAGGAAAAGGGAGGGGAGGGATTTTCTTGGTGAGGGAGAGAGAAAAATATTAGAATTCTAGCAGGGCTATGTGTATCATTGTACACCTATAGACATTTGTCTTTGTAATGTTTTATTATCAAGGATTCTTGAGAGATTTATTATCAGTCTGTAATGTTCTTTGTTCCTTATCTTATTTTATCATCTTACTTGAATAAATTACAGTTATTGGGAATCAATGATTTTCCATGATTTATAGATTCTCCTAAAGTGAAGCTTCGTGCATTTGCCTATGATTCATATTTTATGTTCAAGTATTCTCCATTCAAGCCCCAAAATCATTCATGTTTATTGGATGTTCTATCTTATGAATATGTGGAGTTGATCTAGCATAGGTCACTTTATGATTCATATTTGTTCTCCTTTTCTTCTACTAGTCATAATTCCAACCTCTTGTTTGATATTCAGATCAATTGCCTTTGATCCATAGGACATTAAAAAATGACTCCATGCTCAATAGTCTTGATCTCTTATTTATATGTGTTTATTCCAATTTTCTACTTAGTGTTCTTCTTAAATTTGTCCACTCTGAGAGGTCGGTTCTATAAGATACTAGAGGTAGTTTTGACTACTACTCCACCAAAACAGTGTCAGAAGGTAATATCTCATACTGCAAAATTCATCCTCTTCAGAGTATGTTCAAAGGATGCACAGAAGACCTCTACAACCATTTTCGCCTCAACACCTTCTATCCAACAAAACATTATTGTCGAAGAGAAAGAATATATTGTTTCTTCACCTACAATAGTGCCTACACAATGCCCCGTCAAAAATAGAGACAATAGGTTGGTGGAACATATTCAACCCTGCCAACAACATGTTTGTGACAGTCTTCCACAAACCAAGCAGCACAACTTCTCCAACAAGGCACGTATCTCACCAAGATTCAGATTCGGAAAATTATTTCCCCTCTTCTCTCGACACTCAACGCAATGGAAACCATTGCTTCCTAAGGGGGGAGGACTGATCCAGGTGGATATTGGTGGCCACCCACCTATTCCAACTAGCTCCTCTTGTCAGTTTTTAGTTCAAAAGGTTCCTCTATACTTCTTTGTAATTATGGGTTATACACTTTTGGGGATTTTGTTGGACACACCTACCACACTTAGCGGGGGGGGTGAATGAGTGTCGAGATCTTTTTCCCAAAACTTCCCTCTTACACAAAAACTCCTTAGTTAACATTAAACATTTTCTCATTAATCATTGTTGTCATTTATAATCAGTTAGATGTGAAGACATATCAGCAACATATATCAGCAACATATCATCAACAAATCATCTCCACAAGGAACATAAAGAACACAATATGTATGCACAGTTTTTCTTTTTATTATGGACTTCAATCCAGGGGTTTTTCAACAACAACTGAATAGAGTACAACTCTACAAGAGAATCAACTCTATATGCAAGACTCAGCTTACATTCTCAGCATCAACTGAGATGAGTCAACAATCCTCAACAAATATCAATCTGTCAACATAAACAAGTGCATCAACCATGCACCAACCTGTTCCAAACAACCTGTAATCAACCTCTACCATAAACAAGTGCATTCAACCATGTACCAAGTATATACCAATCACGTGTCAAATAATAATCAACAATGACTCATCAATATGTACCAACATCATCAACTATACACCTCATGTATGTGCCAACTCATCAACTGCTTGTCTCAACCATGACTAGTTTTGGATTAGTCAATAACCCCAACTTGAAATAATCATAACTTTGTACCTGTAATGAATAAATATCTGGAACTGATACACAATGTTCTTCAATGTGTTTTATGGAATTCCTCTAGGTTGCACTACTTGGAACCTCTCAGAAAAGGATTTATAGAAAAAATGGCATACCTTGTTGAATTATGGTGTATTCTAAAGAGCGACCTTGTAGAGTGTGGCCCACACAACATATTCATTGAATTGATATAAATATGTTACACAACCTACTATATATTTTACCCTAACCAACACGTTTTGTCTCACTTAATTTGGATCTGTTATGAAGAAGTTACAATGTTGTTACTCGAAACACCTGTTTTTGACTAGTTTCAGGACTATCCACAAACCCTATTTTCCACGGAGTGTAACTCCCAAAATATAACAACCCACAAGCTGAATTTTTTAACACAGATACTTGGGTATGTTTTCTCAATGAAATATCAATTTCAGAGTTTGAATCATTATATAAAACAAGTTATAGAGAAAATGGTGAGATGACCTGTAAATAGCATACCTTAGAAAGCACCATCCAAATAATTTATCCTTCCTTGCATTTCGACCTTCTTTTCTTCACCATTCCTTAGAATTTCAGCTTAGATATCCTTGGTTACCTTAGACACATATAGATATTCAATATGATCAAGTGTTATTAAAATGAGAGAGCCTTGCCTCTTATTTATACTCTCCAAGTAGCATCCTTAAAAACATCTTCTAGATCACTTGGCCCCACTTTCCTTATTTTAGGGTTAACCCACTTCTAATTTCTCCATTAAATTTATTATTTAAATAATTTATTTTGTATTCACTTTGAAATATAGTACACTCATCACTTCACTTTATTATTTACCTTTTAAAATCCCTTAAACCACTTTGACTACTTTGGGGCTTCTAGATGACATGTGAGGGTCCTCCAACTTCGTAAGGCCATAACTCTCAAACCGTGAGGAGTTATGTGATGTTCCACATACCACCATAAATGGAATGACATGTAATATTCATATAGAATAGTATTTTCTGAAATATATCATAACTCATACCGTTACCCATCAAACAAACTTGGGTCCATTACCCAAACCTAGGGTCTCCAACTTCTCATGGCCATAACTCTCTAACCGTGAGGAGTTATGTGAAGTTCTACATACCACCGGAAATGGCATGAAAAGCACTATACATATAGGATAGGTTAACCAACAATTTTTTTGATATTCATCTCGTTATTCCACATACAATCATGGGTCCTCCAACCATTCTTCTAGGATAACTCAATCCGCAAAGCATCTTCCCATGAGGGATTTCACCATAAGGGGACCACTT
>JZKD02S1673688.1:19731-36343 GCA_000966675.3 Picea glauca | reverse complement strand
TTCCTTTTATCTTTGGGAATATGAGAGTAAACTGGACATCCAAATATTCTTAGATTTTCTACGTTAGGTTTCTTACCTGAGAATTCTTCTTCTGGTGTCATGTCCTTCAATATGCAATGAGGGCTTCTATTCTTTACATATATTTCCGTCATTGCTGCTTCTCCTCATAGAAACATGGATAGACCTTGATCATTCAATAGGGCCTTTACCATTTCTTCAATAGATCCATTCTTTCTTTCTTCTACACCATTTTGTTGAGGATTATGAGGAATAGTCATCTCCCTCCTAATCCCTGCCAATTTGCAAAATGCAACGAACTCCTTCAAGGTGTATTCTCTTCCATTATCTGTTCTTAATGTCTTGATCTTCTTATTCGTAAGGTTTTCTATTTCTGTCTTGAATTCTTGGAACTTGTTGAATACTTCATCTTTTGATTTCAGTAGGTACAACCACGTCTTTCTTGAATGGTCATCTATGAATATTACGTAGTAGAGAGATCCTCCTAGAGATCTGACTGGCATTGGACCGCAAACATCTGAGTGTATTAAATCTAGGATTTCCTTGGATCTGTTGTTGCTTCCTGGGAATGGTTTCTTGATATTCTTCCCAAGGGCACATCCTTTGCAAATTCCTTTATGTGTGGATTTCAATTCTAGTATTCCTTTAAACCATTTTTCTAAGGAAAGGTAATGCTTGATAATTGATATGAGTGTACCTTCTATGCCAAATCTCATTAGGGTTGACTTCGTCATGTGCTAGAGCTTCTTCATTTCGTTTTAGTAGTCTATATAGATTTCCTTCACGACTTCCAATAACCCTAGCATCCTCTATGTTGGAATTCTTATGCCATGATAACACCTTTCCATCCATCAAGGCTATTATGTTTCCTTTGTCTTCTAAACATGATATTGATACAAGATTCTTTTCTAAACCAGGTACATATAAAACATTGCTTAAGTGAACATGATTACCTGATTCCAACTTGACAGAGGCTTGTCCAAATCCTTCGATGGGGTAAGTGCTTTTGTCTCCAAGCTCCACTTTGTACGATGCCTTTCTCTCATTTAGATTTGAGAGTCTAGCTTGATCTCCCCTCATGTGCCTGGAAGCTCCACTATCGATTATCCACATATCATCTTCAATCGTCCCAGTAAGTGTTGAGTAATGTAAAAGACTAATTGTTTCACACATGTCTTCGGTTGACTGGTAACTGGTCATGCCTTGATCCAAAACTTCAACTTCGTCATTTCTGTCTTCTGAGAGAGCCAAGAGGTGCGGTGAGTTAGGGCGCATCTGAATATCTTCTTCTTGGGCGAGATGCTCCATCACAAGGTGTCGGATCAGAGATTTAGGGTTTCTGCAACTACTTCTGCTAGTAACCCTAGTTGTAGTGTTTTTGGAAGCTGCTTCTGCTAGTAACCCTAGTGGTAGTTCCTCAACAAGCTCAATTTCTAGTGGCTATGCTTCCTTCCATCATTTTAGGCTGACTGAAGGGGGTGTGGGCCCATAACCTGTTAGAATATAGAAGATTGTGCTCGTTTTACCAATGACGATACCCTCGTCACCCAACCACAGGCTGAAGCCACCCTCCAAGCACCTTGACCTTGACAGAGAAGAGAATCCTGGTAGCAATCCAATAGCCAAGATAGGCTAATGCACCGAGAAAGAATAGAACCCAAGATGATCAGATAATCCCACCCAGAGGCTAGCGCACACCTTCCTAGAAACTTGCACACAAGCTGCAACTGCACCTACACAGATCCAGTTCACTCTGCAACTGCTAAGATGAGAATAATGAGAACTAGCGCCCTGTATTTATAGTAGTCTGGGCAGTTTAACTGGGACCGACTTCTCCTTCTCAGTATTAATAAATTCATATTAAATATATTTCTACAGTCGACAACCTATCTAAGGTTTTCTTCATTTCTTTGCTTCCTTCCGAAGTATTCTAATCTCGTCATAGGTCACAATAGAGGTTCATACCTCTCGAAGCTACCATAATATTAACATACTATTCATATAGAATAGTATTTTCTAAAAATATATCATAACTTATACCATTACCCATCAAACAAACTTGGGTCCATTACCCAAACCTGGGGTCTCCGACTTCTCATGGCCATAACTCTCTAACCGTGAGGAGTTACGTGGTGTTCTACATATCACCAGAAATGGCATGACAAGAACTATACATCTAGGATAGTTTAACCAACAAATTCCTTGATCTTCATCTCATTATTCCACATATAAGCATGGGTCCTCCAACCATTCTTCTAGGATAACTCAATCCGCAAAGCATCTTCCCATGAGGGCTTTCACCATAAGGGGACCACTTTGGAGTTCATCCATTTGTGCACCTTATCAATCATGATAAGACAATAAGGAGTCATCTATACATTTTTCCAACAATTCATCATATACCAATGAAACCACAACGATTTATCTTCATCATGTATCAATGACAACTCATCGATCCATCTTCATCATGTATCAATGAAAATCCATTGATCCATCTTCATCTATGCATTCTCATCAAGGAAAATACATATTATATTACATCAATCAATCAAACCATTGGCATCAATGAAAACATGATCCAACAGGTGTATGAAACCCTACACATCTTCTAGATGGATAATGGTGGCCTCCTACCTAATCCAACTGAATCATTTTGTATGTTTTCATGTTAGCACATCTTTTTGTACTTCCAGGGCCGTTTTGGGTCCCTAAACAGTGTTTGTTTGGCATGCCATGGTCAAACTATAGACAGAGTTAGAGTTTGATGACATAATGCGTAGTTCTCAAAAATACATTTCCAATGGGCTATCACGTGCCTAAAACGAAGATCGTATGCAAAAGTTACGATCCCGAGAAGTTAATGTACTAACTTACCCAAACGGGGCCCACATGACTTTTGACATTTCATCTCCTATTGTTAGGTTTTTGGATGTCTAGGGTTTTGGCATTCATGTTATCATAAAAAGGCCTTTAGAGCCTCATTGTAATTATCTTCTTGTGAATGAGCTTAGCCATCACATCTTTTCTTAGAGATAAAGGTGCCACCATTCTAATGAGTCTTGCACTCTGTATTTTGACAGTCTCTTTACAATTATTTCATTAATAGAAATCAAGTATTGTTGTATCTATTTGGTTCTAGTAATTTTCATGAGTATTTCATTGTAATTTCTCTGTTTCATTTCGCTCCAAAAATAATCCAGATCAAGTAGTGAGCCTATAAATGACAACTATGAATCTGATTATTTGGAGGGAAGCGAAGGGGATGTTGGGGAGTTACCATATCAATCCACAATATCTTGTTTTCCACAAAATGTTGAGCATTAGTTTCAAGAAATCAATGATCATGAATTTGACCTTCTTGAATCTGAAATTGAAGAGATTAACAATGGAGCATTGAAAATTGAGAGTACACATAGGCATCTCATTCATCTTGAACAACAAGAAGAGGTATTGAATGACTATAAAAGTAGTATCCTTTTTTACTTTTTTGACCATGTGGAAGCCTATTTAGATAATTTTGTTAACTCAGATCTAATATTTACATGTTGCAAGATCGGATTTGGATTGCATAGTTTTTTGTTGGTATTTCCTCTTTTCTCAATTTAAGGTGGAAGCAAGTTTCAGTTAGTTAATCAAATACTTGATTGGTTACATTGGAGATGTGATTTCACATGAGTAGAAGGATTCAATTGATTATCTTAGGTGTATGTTTATAAATAAGATCAAATTTTGAGCATTCTATTTTCATCTTGATTTAGTGTGTAGTAGATTAGCTGAATAAAGACTCCATAGCCCAATGGAGAAAGGAACTGTTATGATTTGTTTTGAGCCTGCATAGTGGTTTGTTTTCAATATGGTTGCAAAACAAGTTGTAGGGATGAAATGGTTTTCACATTATTCTACAGGTTCTTAATGCCTTGCAGGGAGGACATCATCTCCAATTGGAGCCAAGTATTAGTAACTAATTTTTCAATATCAAAATTTTCACTGTTGGTATGTCCCAAAAAGTTTTTTTCTTCCATAAGCTAAGTGCATATTCAAAGGGTTTTGTCTTTGATGAGGTATTGAACATCCAGTAGCAGATTTATAAAAAATTCAAAAGGATTCACTACAGTGAATTTAAAGTTTTGGTAGCTAAACCCTCATGCTATGCAAATGAGTGCACTGCAAAAAAATACTTAGTTTCATTAATGTTTACGAAAGGGTTGAGGTTTGAAATTCACCTTATGAAAAAGTATTGTTATTTTTATCAAAACTATTGGGCTGTAGTCCCAATCTCGAAGGATTATGGGATTATTCACATTACAAAATAAAAGGGGCCTTGCTCTAGCGTCAACATGCATTAAACATCAAGAAATAGAGTAGCACTCGGGTGTTGAACAAGAACCAAAATATCATCTAAGCACCAAACAATCATCTCATTAGATCGTCCAAGTGTAAGCTATATGCCAAGCACCGAAACCCACTGCTAAGTGCCTTGGTTGACAACGTCGGTAGCATTGTCTTAATAACAATGTCCAACATGGAGTATATTTTTGTTTGAGGATGCAAAAATCTCTTCTATTGTTCACAACGGTGTTTGAGAGGTGATCCAGAGATAAACTATTTTGCTGGTGTTGGATTTTTCATGTCATCTCGACGACAGGTATCAATGACCCATGTTTTGGGAATGAATCCACTAAACAATATCCCAAATGTCGAACTACAGGCATGGTCATCGTCTTTTATCTCGAATAAAATCACCATTCGAAGAAAAATGTCCATGGTGCTAATAATATCAATTAGATCCTATATCATTGGTTTGAGTTTTTAGTCCATATTTTCGATTCATATGCCTTACTCATATTCAAATGTCAAGCATGTCGCTACGGTGTTTTATTTGGTAAGTGCTATGATCGTGAGCTAAGGGTTCAACAGTAAAGGTGAGTGGTCAATCTCAATTCCAACAACAACGCTATCTCATTGACGTCTTGACTACCACATCACTAGCAATTGCGGCTAAACATGTTGTACAAAGCACTGTGGCCTGGAGAAAAGGATGATCGACCTGTATTGAAGGAATTTACAATAACTGCAAGGAACACAATTCCTTCATTTCGAGGTAAAAAGTGGCAGTAAGTTCTTTAAAGGTGTCAATCTTTTCAATTAAACATTATCTCCACCTCTATTTTTAGAAGAGTAGTTGAATCAGATCCAAATTTAGAGGGATCGATCCAGCATCTTCAGGGAGTATTTGGACACATGTTTCACAAGTAAAGGACAACCTTTTAACATCGAAGGAGCATATACACAACCTAAGACAAGAAGGAAAAGGGGGGGGATTTTCCTGGTGATGGAAAGAGGAAAATATTAGAATTCTTTCAAGACTGTGTGTATCATTGTACGCCTGCAGACATTTATCTTTGTAATGTTTTATTATCAAACATTCTTGAGAGCTTTAATACTAGACTGTAATGTTCTTTATTCCTTATCTTATTTTATCCTTTTACTTGAATAAATTACAGTTATTGAGCATCAATGATTGTGAATGATTTATAGATTCTCATGAAGTGCAGCTTCGTTGCATTTTATAATGATTCGTGTGTTTTGTTCAAGTATTCTCCATTCATGCCCAGAAATCATTTATATTTATTGGATGTTTTATCTTATGAATATGTGAAGTTGATCCATAAGTCACTTTATGATTTATATGTATTCTTCTTTTCTTCTACCTGTCATAATGCCAACATCTTATCTGATATTTAACTAAATTTCCTTTGATCCATAGGACATTAAAAAATGTCTCCAAGCCTAATGGTTTTGATCTCCAATCTATATGTGTCTATTTCAGTTTTCTTCTTAGTGTTCTTCTTAACCTTGTCTACCTGACCCACCAATACCAATTAAAACCCTATAATCAAGTTCAAGATGTGCTTGGAATAATTATAAGGAAGTCATTATAACATCTCAAGTGCTAACATGGGCCTTTTGAAAGATGTTGAGTGTATATTTTAAAGAGGGTCGGTAGTTCATTTAGTAATTTGAAAATATGTTGAGTTGATCTTTTGAAGAGGCTTGATAGTTCATCAAATCTCTTTGAAAGGTATTAAATGGATCTCTTAAGGAGGCCTAATAGGTCATTGGGGTCTTTCAAAAGATGTTGAATTGATCTTTCAAGGAGGTCCATTAGTTCATCACTGCTTTTTGAAAATGCTAACTTGGATGGATTGATCATTTTTTGATGCACCAATATTATTCAAGGATTCGAATTCCATATCACCCCATGCCCTCAACCTTATCTAATTGATAATAGTTAAAAAATATTGTTTATTCTATGAGGAGAAGTTTATGATTTCCTATTCTTTGAGGACACATCATTTTTAAGGGGACAGAGTGCACTCTAATAATTGCTTCAACCCACTTGCATGTGTGGAACATGAGGCCAAAAGAGAGGGTCACTCTGTCACACGTGTGGCTCTCCAAAGATCTTACTAACTCATAACTACCTCAACTACCACGAGAAATGGTTTAAAGCAGTGCAAAAAACTCCAACAAACTCTAACCAATTCACATGTGTTGTCCAAGATAGTGTAACTAACACAAAAAACTCACACATGTGAAAGAATATCTCCAAGGAGAAGGTGTGTCCTCCCAAAGATGCTCTAAGAGGCACATGTGATGATGTAGAGTCTTTGTCACACTGTCCAATTCATTATCAAAGATCCCAATGCAATGACACATGTCCCAATGAATGTACATGTATCCCAATGCAGAGACATGGATCCCAAGGTGCTATCATGAATCCCAAGATGGATACACAAATACCAATGTAGTGTCATGAATTCTAAGGAAAATGTCATGGATCCCAATGAAAATATAGAAATTCATATGCTAGTACATGGATCTCAAGGAAATATTATGGATCCTAATGCAATACACAAATGTCAAAGTAAGTGTCATGGATCCCAAGGAATAGATGCAACTCCCAATGCAATGGCATGGATTCCAATGTAGGGTGCCCACTCATAGTGGTGAGTCAAGCCTCAATATACAAGTCATTATGTAGTGCACACTAAGTGATCTTCCTCTAGGAACATCACAACATTATTTTAATTTTATAATTTGCCTAAGTTTTTCCATGGTGGGACAACCTTGACTTGTATTATATGTGACAATTCCTAAGACCAATAGGTATTTCCTAGATCACTAAGTTAGAAGTATGTGATATGATAGATGGTATGACAAGGTGCATAACTTCATGATAGTTGATTTACATACCTAGACATAAGGCCTTTAAGGATGTTCATCCACACGATTTACTTTAAATATGAGGAACTACTTTTAACATTGAGTTACCATTTCTTCGACATTGTTTCTTACTACCCCTTTTCTTTCATTTTTCTTTGTTTCTCTTTCTTGTTCTTAGTTCTTTTTTTTTAGATATGCATTATTAAGAATGAGACTTGGAGCATTGGCCTCATAGTGAGGTGGCATAGCTCCAACTTTATTATTTGGTTTTTACTTAGCTTCTTTTTCCTTGAGCTTATAGCTCTTAAGATGAGGCTTTCCTCATGGGACTAATAAAGATAGACCTTGATGCATAACATATGATAATACGACCATGAGTGGAAAAAAAATAATTGGGAAGATAGAAAGAGTTAAGTATGATTTGGGATATGGACATGCTACACCTTCCTAGGTCTCCATTAGTACAACTTGACTCAAGAAATTATGACACTTATCTAAAGGAAAATTATGTCCCCCATGGTATGATGAGGAAAGTAATAAAATTGTAAGTGTTATAATGTGTTATTTAATCACACCTAATGTTTACCATAGTCAAAACCATATAAGAAATAATATCACCATGTCTAAGTAAGAAACACATGCATAAAACCATAGTAAAGCAACTGAAGTTAAACAACTAAGCAAAGTACAATGACCATGTGTAGGAAAGCATAATTCTAACATCCTCGACCACCCAAGTTGGTCCACATCGCCCCGTAAACATATTTTTACTCTGATACCAATTTGTCACGTCCCTGACCACCGAGGTCGGGCCATGCTACTCCAGAAAACTATCATGCTCGAATACACACACACACACACACACACACACACACACACACACACACACACACATATATATATATATATATATATTAACTAGACATAAACATTATGTTCATACACATATTTGTGTGGAAGAGACAATACCACATACAAATTTAACAAATGATTTACGTTCTGCTATCACACAACATAATGCATAAATAACAGTAAAAGCATACATGCAGTAATCACAGGAAAAACCCATAAATATAACAACATATATAAATACACAACATGTAACCAAACTTTGAAATGGCATTTATATTTTAATTGAAGTACACCAACTACATGCAGACCTTCCATGAACCTCCCAGCCTTAGACCACACTGCTCATCACTCTCAGTAGTGGGTCACCTCCGTGCTAGGATTAAACTCCACCCAAGTAAAAGGGATTCCTAGACTAGGCTGAGGCTATGGGAAACTACACAATGCAACATGAAGGATTCTCTCCAAGGAGCCTGCGTACGCCCACCGCTCACAGATTCTCATTCCCCACGTGCCTATCCCACCCTAGGAAGTAAACACCTTCATTGTTCCACAGTCCATCGGTTGCTCCACTTCCCTTCCAGGGCTTCAACAACAAGCCAAACCAAGAATTTTGAGAGCTTTGTAGTTGTTGTTGGACTCCCTCCAAGAGGAATCACTTCCCCCAACAAACTCTCTCACCTGGAGAGAGTTGCTTGCATGCCTGACAACCTGCCTCTTCAAACCACAACAACAAAAATTGGGTAAGGAAAGGGGACGACTCAACAAATTACAGAGTTTCACAATCGCAGAAAAGGCTTTGGCTGTGTGCTTGATCATGTGTGCATGAATTGCTCAAGGGATGGCTGAAATCCCGAGGATGATCTCGTGGGAAACAAAAATGGCTCGAATAGTCAGAATGCTTAGAGAGAGAAAAATGGTGAGAATAGTGAGAATGCAGAATCCCGAGAGAGACATAATAGTGAGTTCCCACCCCCACAACGGTGGTAAATACCACATAAATTTGCATGCCTCCTAGTTGACACTTGGCTCTCTAGGAGCTCGTTCCTCTCCACTTGGAGTTTGTTCCCCTCCCTAAAGGAACTTAGGATAATTGGGTTTATTTTCCAACTTTAGTAATTTTCAGGAAATACATTATAATATTTCCTTGGGTTAATCCCTCAAGCTTAGCCCCTCTTTCCTAGATTCAACCCCATCCGTCTCCCTACCCAGTGGAGCTTAGTCCCCCATAACTCTTTCTTCATGGTCGGTCTACACGCAACAATGTTGTTATATTAATAATATGAATATTTATATGTACATAACAAGCTCCTAGCCTTTAACATCTAGGCTCTCTGGCCTAATAAACACATAAGCCTACCAACTTATAAATACTTGTCTCACCAACCTACAAAACATGTTACATTCATAATTGAAACTGGGGCTTGGCCTTGGGATATTACAATCCCCTCCCCTTATTTTTGCACTGTCCTCAGTGCAACTCATTTAAAAAACATCAACAAGATTTTCAAAATCTTCAAAAAGATGTGGGTATTCTTCCCACATAGCATCTTCATGCTCCCATGTTGCATCCTCGGGACCGTACCAGGTCCACTGGACCTTTGCAAGCCCTATGGATTGATTCCAGAGCTTCTTGCTTTTTCGTTCTAGTATGCGCACCATATGCACATGAAAAGCGCTTTCTTGCTCCACCTGAATCACATTCCAATCAATAACATGATTAACATCATGTATGTGTTTCTTAATGAGACATGAGATACATTATGTATAGACATAGATGCAGACAATGCAACTATATAAGCTATTGGACCAATCCTCTCTAGGATTTCAAACGACCCACAATATATGGCTACCAACTTGGAACAGTTTCCCAGCTTCAAGGAAGTTTTGTTGGCTTTCACCTTCAAGAAAACATGATCACCCACTTTAAATTCCTTGTGAGTTTTGTTTTTGTCCGCATAAATTTTCTTCTTGTCTTGGGAAGCCTTCAAATTCTATTTAATCTTCAACATTTTCTCTTCCATTTCCTTGAGCAACTCTAGCCAAACCACTTCCCTATCAGCTGGGTTGTCCCAGCTTAATGGGGTGTTGCACTTTCTGCCATAAAGTGCTTCAAATGGGCTCATCTTCAGTGATGCTTGATACCCATTGTTGTAGGAAAATTCTACCAAGTGTAGATAATCTTCCCATTTAGATGGTTTTTCCATCACATACATCCTTAGCATATATTCTATCACTTGGTTCACCATTTCTATTTTTTCATCAGACTCAAGATGATAAGTTGTACTGAAGTTCATATTTGTTCTGAACCCTTTGAATAACCCCTTCCAAAACTTTGAGGTAAACTTTGGGTCTATGTCAGACACAATTGTCTTGGGTATGTCATGCAAGTGTGCTACTTCCCTCATATAAATATCAACGACATTGGTTTTCTTGTGAGTAACCTTCATAGGAATGAAATGGGAAACTTTAGTAAGCTTTTCCACCAGCACCATTATTACATCATGCTACTTGCTTGTTCTGGGAAATCCTGTGATGAAATCCATTGTCACCACTTCCCACTTCCACTGAGAAATGGGTAATGGATGCAGTAACCCAACTGGGTGTCCATGATCAACCTTGAACCTTTGACACTCCAAGTATTTAGCTATGTATTCAGAAATATCCCTCTTCATGCTTGACCAATAATATTGGCTCTTGACTGCTAAAACTATTTTTTGATATCCTAGGTGTCCCGCATAAGGTACATTGTGCATTCCATTTAAAATCACACTCCTCAATTCATGAGTACTGGGTACATAAACTTTGTTTCTATACAAGAGAATTCCATCAATTCCCAATTCACAATCTTCATTTTCCTGTTGCATTTTACCTTGCCGCAATTTTGTTACCAATTCCATGTACTGCAAATCAACTTTTGCAGTCTCAAAAATTTTTCCTTTAATATCCGTTTGATACATGCTAATGGATGTAACATGCAGTTCATGCACTCTCCTGTTGAGTGAATCAACCACCTTGTTATCCTTTCCTTTGAGGTTCTTGATATCAAAGTCATACTCACAGAGGAATTCCAACCATCTACTCTGCCTAGCATTCAAAGTTGGTTGATCAAACAAATATTTTAGACCGTTATGGTCTGTCCTTAGACCAAAACTCTTTCCAATGAGGTAGTGTCTCCACTTCTTCAAAGCGTGCACTATGGCTGCCAAATCCAAATCATGAGTGGCATAGAGACTTTCATGCTCTTTCAATTTTTTGGACTCGAAACATATCACAAATTTGTTCTGACTAAGGACTCCTCCAAGTCCTTCTTTGCACACATCTGTGAAAACCACAAAATCTTCATTCAGATCAGTAATCCACAGAATTAGAGCACTGGTTAACAACTTTTTTGATTGTTGGAAGCTCATTTCACATTCTGTTGTCCATTGAAACTTCTTCCCCTTCCTTTGCAAGGAGGTGATGGGATGAGCTATTCTCGAAAACCATGCAATGAACCTTCTGTAGTAGCCAACGAGAACCATGAAGTATCTGAATTTTATCACATTCTTAGGTTTTTTCCACCCTTTAATGGCCTCAATATTTTCAGGGTCCACTACTATCCCTTCTTCAAATAGGATATCCCCCAAATAGTGAATTTTGTTTTGATAAAATGAGGACTTTCTCAATTTGGCATACAACTAATGCTCTCTTATCACTTGCAACATCATCCTCAAATGGTGCTCATGCTCTTCTTTCAACTTGGAATATACAAGGATGTCATCCAAAAAGACAATGATAAACTTGTCTAAATATTCTCGAAAAACACCATTCATTAGGCACATGAAAACAACTGGCGCATTTGATAATCCAAATGACACCAATGTGAATTCATAATGACCATACCTTGTCCTGAAGGCGATCTTGTTGATGTTTGTAGGGGCCGAATAGATTTTACATCAATTTATTTCATAAACTAAGACAGTAATTTCATAACAGCATAATAATCTTCATAATAGTAACTTCCGTAACTTAAATTTTACAATGAATAATAAATTTTTCTAACATAATACAACAATGCATAATTTTAAATAAATACCTAAGTCTGATGCTAATAATCCTCCGTTTTTCCGTCGCTTGCCTCCTTGACCACTGCTGCAAAACACTGCAAAACACTGCACAAAACCTAGTTCCTCCCTGCCAACTAGGTAATTTCCTAGCTCCAGGATATCATATGGATATCCTGGCCCCCGTGCCCAAAACCTCCAACAACCCTGGTGCCTGACTGATACAATCCCACCCCAAAAATTCAGTTCTCTCTGCAAATCCCAGAGCTCCCAAAATCCATCCCCAACCTCCCATAGCCAAATGACCTCCCTTCCACCTCCTTCCCCTCCATATTCCTCCTTTACCGACTCCCCCTGCCTCATTTACTCCCTACCTAACTCATTTATTACCTTCTTATCCTTTCCCATTAATGCCCCTTATCCCCTTTATTTAATATCTTATCCCTTGTAGTTAATATGTTATCCCTTATTGGGTACGTAACTTAATTTAATAATATAATTTATTATCCTCCTTTTATTTATTTACCTTATTAATTAATGAGTTAATTAATACTTAAATTAATCATTAATCAATCATGAATAACTAATTAATAATAATTAATTAGTTAATGTTATTTTAAGAAATAATTATGGTTTAGCTAATCTTTTAGGATAGTTATATTATTAAATTAATTATAATTAATAATCATATACACCTATTTAAGTAGGGTCATTACAATGTCTTCATCTTTAATCCTTACCTGATGGTATCCTGACCTGAGATCTATCTTTGAAAATATCCTTGCATCCTTCAACTGATTGAAGAGATCATCAATCCTTGGTAGAGGATACTTGTTCTTTATAGTCACTTTGTTAAACTGTCTGAAATTGATGCACAATCTCAATGTCCCATATTTCTTCTTCACAAACAAGACTGAGGAACTCCAAGGTGACACACTTGGGCATATATACCCCTTCTTTATAAGCTCTTCAAGCTGCATTTGTAACTCCTTCAGCTCTGTTGTACTCATTCTATAAGGAGACTTTGATACTGGGGCTGCTCTAGGCATTAAATTTATAGATAAATCAATATCTCTCTTTGGGGGTAGTCCTGGTACCTTCTTGAACACATCTTTAAAATCTTCCAGGATTGCATGATCCTCTAGATTTTGAACCTTATCCTTAGATGCTTCCTCTATATGGGATGCAAATATTTGACAACCCTTCCTGTAACACTTCTTTAGCTGCATTGTTGAGATTTCCTAGATAGTAACTACCCTGGAAATTCCTTGGACTGCTCTCTGATTTCCTTCCTCATCCAAGAAACTAAATGCCTTGTTATGATAGTCTAATATGGCATGTTGTTGGTCCAAAAAATCCATACCAATTAGGCAATCATATGATCCCAAAGGAAAGATGTTCAAATCTTCCTTGGTACTCAGTCCATTCATTCCCACTGAACATGATTTAACCAACTCAACAACCTTTTTCTTGGCTCCTATAGCTAGCTGCACCGGCCAATATTTCCCATGCTTTCTTCTTGGTAATTGAAATCTTTCTACTACCTTAGGATCTATATAACTATCACTAGCCCTTGAGTCTATTCAAATAGTAAAGGAATGGTTATTGATCATACCTTCAACTTCAATCATGTGTGATTGAAACTCAACTTGCTTGTTGTCCATGGTTGCATAGATCCTTGGTACACTTATGTCCATGTCCTCCACTGTTTCTGCTTGCTGTACATTGTGGAAAACTCTTACCTTGTCACTTTTGTGAGGACAATATCTATACTTGTGGTCTCCTTTACAACCCCAACATTGCATAGGTGTTTTCCTTGGCCTTTGCCCACCTCCTTCAGCCATCCTGGGCTCTCTCAAAACTGGCTTTCCTTGAGGACTATTTCTGAAAAATGGTGGCTTGTTTCCCTTCTGCCTCTGTTCCTTCTTGAACTTCTTCTTGCCCTCCCAAGCCTTTTGGAAAGTAGGATTTCCTTTCTATTGATCATATAATCATTTTTCTCTCCTTATAGTTTCTTCTAGAGTCTTGGGATTATTATATTGGATTTTATCACTGATGAAAGATGGAAACCCACTCAGATATCTCTGGATCTTGACTGTCTCATCCTTAATGAAAGGGACATACTTCAACAACTCTAGAAATATCCTTTCATATTCATCTATAGTCATGATGCCCAGTTTAACTTCAATGAACTCTTTCATCTTCTTTTCATAGTATCTCTTGGCTAAGTACTTCTTTTCAAAATGTTTCTTGAATTCCTTCCAAGTCACATTTTTCTCCCTGAGGCATTGTACTTGCACCTGTTGATCCCACCATATGGATGCCTTTCCTTTAAGTTGGTAGATGGAAATTCTTCCCTCTGCATCAGAAGAATAGTTTTGCAACTAGAAGTACTTCCTCATGCCTAGCAGCCATGTCTCAACATATTCATCCTTCTTATGTTCTCCATCAAAAGTAGGAGGTTTGATCTTATTCATTTCTCCTTTCAACTCATCCACCCCATACCTCCTATGCTTCCTGACAGGGGATGGACTTGAGCTACTATGTGCTCTCCTATGGTAATGCTTTTGCGAGTGTTGGTGATGTCTGTTACCACTCCTTGATCTTCCTTTTTCTCAGGGGTCCTGTGACTTCCTAATTTGTTGGAGCCACTCTCCGTATCCAAATTATTTTCAATGCTTTCCAGGCTCCACAATAACTTCATATTGAAGTCTTCCTATTGCTCCTTGGTTCTCTTAAGACTTTTGTTATCTTCTTGGTGAAATTGGACATCTTTTTGCAATTTTTTAATGATTTTCATCATGGTCACATATTTATCTACTTCTTATCCATGCCTATTGGAGTTTGTTCCTTCAACTCCCAAATGGAAATCCATCCCTCTAACTTCATACTTCGGACTGTAAGCATCCTTTGCCTCTTCCATTTCTCTGCACTATGTAACAATCTTGTTCGGTTCTGACAATTTCTAACTCTGCAAAATGTGTAGTCAACTGAATTTTCGTTAGGCTATTAGACTTAATAATTCTCCATAATAACTTAAACAATCTGATACAAAAAAATAATATCAGGCTCCATTTTCTGTAGGTCTTTGTCGATCAAGAATCCCCACGGCTCTATCTCTGAGCCCTGTTCTGTTCTACAATTCACTTTCGGGTGCTAGCCCCTTTTCTTCAGCCCTTAATTCACATGTGACCATGGCTATGACCAAGTGCTAATAGTTGGGTGCATATCTGGAGCCTTGAAACTTCAGGGCTCCAGAGCTTCAGAGGTTTCCCTTTTCACACATCAAAAACATCACAGAATATTGAATTGGCAAACTCACGAAGGATGGTGGATCTATGGTCCACATTCCATGTTTAGGTCTACGGTGGATAGGAGCTTCGAGACTCTGGGCTTCAGCGGTTTCCAAAGCACATCACAACAAATCTGTTGAAGTGCCACATTGATGAACTCGCAAGGTGGGGTGGATCAATGGTCCTCAGATCTCTAGCATCCAATGACTGATATTTACTATAGAAATCCTGGTGTCGGGAGTTCTAGACTGAACATGCTCTCAATCCTTCTGGAGTGCCAAGTCTCCATATTGTTGCAGCTGTTGCCAAGTACAAAGTCATATGACACTTAGCATGCCTATGGGAGATACACATCATCCATGTGGATTCATCATTCCATGTCACATCCACTACTTCGGGACTTCATGGCTACGGGACTTTGGAGCTTCGGGGTTCCGAGACTTCGGAGGATTTCACATCTGCACACCGAAAAAATCTCAAACCACGAATCTCTGAATACTTCCACGTCACCCTCGGTGATGTCATCACATCATGTTACTTCGACGCTACGAAACTTCGGGGATTTCTTCCTCCCATTCCATAATGAACCATTTCTCCCACAATGTCAAGTCTTCAGACCTTGGGATCTGATGCCACATGTCCCCTGTGACCAATGGTTGGGATTAACTCCAGCCTTCGGGCCTTCAAGAGTTCTCTACCCAATGCTAACTGTAACACCTTTCCTCCAGAGTACCAAGTCTCCAGACTTCATGATTTGGCGCCATGCGTCTACTAGGGTCAAGTTATTATGGGCCTAGTCTAGTTAAATTCTTCGCCAAGGTTTTTACTACTTTATGTATTCATCAGGGGCCCCACTATCCATGCTCGAGAGGAGTGCCACATGGTGAAACACTAGAAGCTAACACATGGCCCAATATGGCATATGACACGTGTCACGTTCTAACTGGAATTTCTATCTTCCAAACATTATTAACTCACTGACACATGGCACACATCCCATGTGTTCACGTCATCCCTGGTGACGTCAGCAGGCCACGTCACTTTGGGACTTTGGGCTTCGAAAGGTGTTGGATTACTGAGAGGGGGGGGGTGAATCAATAATAGAGCAATTTAGTCCCTTTTAACCATATAATCCAAGTGCTATATCAATGAAGCATTATTATCCAATAACTGCAGAGT
>JZKD02S1673688.1:0-16600 GCA_000966675.3 Picea glauca | reverse complement strand
ACAGTAAAAACATACATGCAGTAATCATAGGAAAAACCCATAAATATAACAACATATATAAATACACAACATGTAACCAAACTTGGAAATGGTACTTATCTTTTAATTGAAGTACACTAATTGCGTGCAGACCTTCCATGGACGTCCCAACCTTAGACCACGCTGCTTATCACTCTCAACAGTGGGTCACCCCTGAGCTGGGACTAAAATCCACCTAGGTAAAAGGGATTCCTAGACTAGGTTGAGGCTATGGGAAACTACACAATGCAACATGAAGGATTCTCTCCAAGGAGCCTACTTACGCCCACCGCTCACAAACTCTCATTCCCCACGTTCTTGTCCCACCCCAGGAAGTAAACACCTTCACTGTTCCACAGTCCATCGACTGCTCCACTTACCTTCCAGGGCTTCAGCAATAGGCCAAACCAAGAATTCTCAGAGATTTGTAGATGCTGTTGGATTCCCTCCATGAGGAATCACTTCCCCAACAAACTCTCTCACCTAGAGAGAGTTGCTTGCAGGCCTGACAACCCGCCTCTTCAAACCACAACAACAAAAATCAGGTAAGGCAAGGGGACGACTCAACAAATTGCAGAGGTTCACAATGGCGGAAAAGGCTTTGGCTGTGTGCTTGATCGTGCATGAAATAATCAAGGGATGGCCAAAATATTGAAGATGATCTCGTGGGAAACAAAAATGGCCCGACTGGTCAGAATGCTCAGAGGGAGAAAAAGGGTGAGAATGGTCAGAATGCATAATCCTAAGAGAGACGGAATGATGAGTGCCCACCCCCACAACGGTGGTAATTCCCACATAAATTTGCATGCCTCCTAGTTGACACTTGGCTCTCCAGGATATCGTTCCTCTCCACTTGGATTTTGTTCCCCTCCCCAAAGGAACTTAGGACAACTGGGTTTATTTCCCAACTTTAGTATTTTTCAGGAAATACAATATAATATTCCCTTGGGTTAAGCCCTCAAGCTTAGCCCTGCTTTCCTAGACTCACAACCCCATCCCTTTCCCTACCCAGTGGAGCTTAGTCCCCCATAATTCTTTCTTCGTGGTCGGTCTACACACAACAATGCTGTTATATTAATAATATGAATATTTACATGTACAAAGCAGGCTCCTAGCCTTTAATATCTAGGCTCTTCGGCCTAATAAACACATAATCCTACTAACTTATAAATACTTGGCTCACCAGCCTACAAAACATGTTACATTCATAATTGCAACCGGGGCTCGACCTTGGGATATTATAATAATGTACTATCTGCATGTGCATATACCATCTGCACTCTGTGTGAAGTGAGTTAACATACCATCAATGAATCAACTAGGGTTGATTGGGAGAGTCAACTACGAGATGATACCATCAAGTAACAAAATACTTAATAATGTCCTGAATCATAACTCTGAATGACTGAGCAAGAATACTCACATCAAATGTCAATTGGAACATCATACCACTAGAGAAGTGGCTTTGATACTAGTTACCCATATGTAATCACAATCTCCTCATACCATATGAGAGGTAAAACATGTATGCACATATGTGATCACAATCTCCTCATATCATATAAGGGGTAAAATATGTATCTCATACAATATGTAATAATACAACTTAAAAGAGTAATAATACACTAGTTGTTCACTATTATGATTTATATAAATTAAAATAAAAAATATATAATTATAAATGTAAATTATAAATAAAATACAAAAGGAAGGAATATATGATTTAGGAATAACAATATTATTTGCTTGCTTAATTTATTTTTTTAAATTTTGAAATTTTATAAAGAAAATATATATTGTTAATCATTAAAGCCTTTCATATATATATATATATATATATATATATATATATATAAACATATTTTATAAAATAAGATATATTTTCCTTTTATAATAAATATGATAATAAGTTTGACCAAATTTACAAACTCCTTTATCTATCATATAATTTAAATTTATCTATTATATAATTTAAATTTATCTATCATATAATTTAAAATTATTTATTATATAATTTAAAATTTTCAGCACTATCATTTTCAACATTATTGACAATATTCAATAAAATATATGTAAGTTTCAACCTTTTGACAATGTCGAACATCAACTTGAGATGGGTAGCATAAGATATCGTAGACAAATGTATTTTAATATTTACATATAAATGTTAGATAAAATATTCGTTAAACAATTCAAATATCGGGTGGGCAGTTTCAAGTTCAAGCTGAAAAGTTGAAATGATAGGTGTGTGGATTAGACGAAACAATAAAATAAAACCATCAATTTAATATCATACAAATAATTTTATAAGAGAATAAAACAAAAAAAATGTCAATACAAATAATATATTTGTATGGATGCAATCCTTGTCCTTTCTCATAAATTGCAATCTTATTCACTCTATGCAATTGGATGTGCATGTAAAATATCTACATGAATTCTTCATTAGTCACCATTGGTCTACGATATTTGTCCTTGTATCTTTAGGGTGTTTATATCATAGATAAAGTAGAATTAATATAATATAATTAGTATATTTAAAAAAATAATAATTAATATAACTAGCATATTTTTGAAGTGGAGAAAGGAAATTAAAATAAAAATAAAGTGTATATGTTTTTTATTATCATACTTATATTATATATAAAGTAGAATTAATATAATATAATTAGTATATTTAAAAAAAAAAATTAATATAACTAATATATTTTTGAAGTGGAAAAAGGAAATTAAAAAAAAAAAAAAAAAGTGTATGTGTTTTTTATTATCATATAAACGATGTAATGATAATAATATTGAGAAGTGGGGTAATAAGAAATTTCAAATATATAAAAAAAACAAAATATGTTATGGTTATATTTTTTAAATATAAATAGTATTTGTTGTTATGTGTTATTATCTTAATTTGTTATTAAAATGAAATAAAGTATAAGATAATATCTGTTATCATTACTAATGATTAGTTAATACAAAATTATATTATTGATGTTATTTAAAGCTAAATTTACATTCATTATTTGTAAGATAAATTTTACATATTTTCTCAAAACATGAAATCTCTAGATATTCTTTATGTTATCTTCTAATTATTTTGACAAAATTATTTATTTGTAAGATAAATTTTATATATCTTTTCAAAACATGAAATTTCTAGATATTCTTTGTGTTATCTTCTAATTATTTTGACAAACATTATCCCTGTGTATCCAACTATATTTGGAATGTTTAGAATTTTCTTATAAAATGAGAAGTATTTCAATAAAAAATATTAATTCTATAAGATAAGTTTAACCAAGTTTTGGATATCATATGATTTTTCCCAGTAACCTCACTTATGAGAATAAAGGAGGTTGGGTATTTAGTGAATAGTAGTGAGTAATTCAAATCATCTTTTAAAATTTTTGATATAGAAAACATGGTAATGATCTAAAATCTATAAGCATTTGACAATAGTAAAAGTCTACCCCTTGATAAACCACCAACCAATTATTTAAAGTAACCAAGTTTTATACAACAATGTTACTACACATCTACATCTAATTCTAAATTGTATTAAAAAAACCATATCAATAATTCTAAATATTATAAACTATTTAAAAAAAAAACTTCAACTAAATTCCCAAACATCTCGTATACTTTTCTTTGACACTTGTATGGAATAAAGTTCCACAAACATCTAACTCTCCATCTTAAAATATATGTGATTCCACAAACATCTACCTCCCCATCCTAAAATATATGTGAAATTGTACAAATAACATACATATTCGAACATCACCTTCACCCTCAATAGTACACCATAAACGATAGTGGAATTAATGAAATAATATAAATTTTAATATTTAAACATAAATGCATGGTAAAACATTGTTTAAACTAATAAGATATATGAATACGGATACGATAATTCCAAGACGGAAATATGGATCCTTGTCCTTTCCCATAAATTCCAATCAAATCTATTGTAGACAATCTGATCTAAAACGTAAGATATCTTCAAAAATTCTACACCGGTCATCATCGRTGASTTATATCAGTCCTTACATGCTTGGTTGGATATCATCTACTCTATGCAACTTGACCTGCACTCTGATCTAAAACTTCAATGCTTCTAAAATCTCTGCAAAAATAATTCATCGGTCACCATCGGTCTGCTACATTAGTCCTTACGTGCTCAGGTTATATATGAAGGAGAATTGAATTAAATTTTATTTATGTATAATAAAATATATTTATCTATTTACCTTTTATATTGAATTAAATTTTATTTATATATGAAAATAACAATGTTTTATATTTTAATTGATAATATATTGAATTAATATATATATATATATATATATATATATATATATATATATATATAATAACAATGTTTTATATTTTAATTTATCAATTGAAAAAAATATTTTGTTTTATATTTTAATTGATAATATATTGAATTAAATTTTATTTATATATGAAAATAACACTGTTTTATATTTTAATTTATCAATTGAAAAAAATGTTTTATGTGGACATAATTTTCTAAAAGTTTTGCTTACTTATGTAAAGAGGGAGTGATCTCATGTAATATCATAAACACATTAGTGAAAATTTTCTACAATTGACATACAAAAATTTTAAAATTTTATTTTAATGTTAAATAGACAACACATAATAATTTACAATTCTATTGAAAACAAATAAAAATACACTACAATAAATTTATGTTATTTAATAAATATATTTGGTCAAGCTCACTAACTTATTACAACTATTCTCCATGCATGTTAAAATCTCTCAACTTAATCAAGTATAGCTCACTAACTTATTACAAAGATTCTCCATGCATGTTAAAATTTCTCAACTTAATCAAGTATCAATATAGTCATTTCCATTTTACTAAAGAGTAAAAGCTACCTCTGTAAGGTACACGAAGATAATATGCAAAGTAAAAATACGGTTTTGATCACAATTGTAAGTAGAAAGAGCAAAATAGAGAATACAATGACACAATAGATCCAAAAGATGATACCTTTATTATCTCGATAGCCAAGTTCACTTGCCTCTTTGAGGGGGCTACCTCCCTCAAAGGGGAGCTCAAGTACAAATGAATCACAAGACAAGCTTTTCCATGCCTTCTACCTCTATTTATACCTTTTCTATCTTCTAGAGAACATTCTAGAGAAAGAACTTTCTAGAGGCGAAACCTTCTAGTAAGTCTTCTTACATTAGCCATGATCAAATTATTACATAGGCCTTATTCACTAATGTCAGCCTTTATTACATAACAAAACATATTATTCTATCCATTTGAGGGGTTTGGGAGGTTAGGACCCTAACATGCCCCCCCCGAAAAACAACCTTGTCCTCAAGGTTTGAGATGTGGGAATTGTTGTAGAATGGTGTTTGAATCCCATGTGGCATCCTCAGGTTGTGTATCCTTCCACTATACTAAAACTTCCCAAGTTGTGCACTAACGGAGATGACACTTGCATTGAGCCAAGATTGTTTGGGGCTACAACCAAATGGAGCCTTCTTCATCCAATTACGAGAGACTAGTTTGAATGTGGCACTTGGTTCCAATCACTTACTTTAAGCAGGAAACATGAAAAACTGGATGGATCTTAGACTGACTAGGAAGAGCTAACTTGTAAGCCATGAGTCCCACGTGCTTGAGGATTGTATAAGACCATAAAATTTCAGAGCAAGTTTCTGGCAGTGATATGTTTTGAGGGATGTTTTCTTATAAGGTTGGAGAGGAAGAAACAACCGACCCCCTTCAACAAAATGGTGTTATGAATGACCTTGATCAACTTGTTTCTTCATGTGATTCTGAGCCATGACCAGATTCTCTTTTAAGGGTACGTAGAATGGAAGCTCAAATTATAAGGGTTCTATTGACATCCTAGACCTTGGAGACACCAAGCAGGTAGGATAATATGGAAGGTGGATTTTGACCATAGACCGCCTCGAAGGGGGTAATGCAAGTAGCACTATGGTAAGAGGTGTTGTACAACCATTCAACTAGTGGAAATCATTGAACCCATTGATATTATTGCTCTGGCATGAAACACCTCAAATATGATTCCAAGCACATGTTGAAAACTTTAGTTTGACCATCAGTTTGAGGATGATAGGCCATGTTGAGATCCAATTGGGTACCCTAGAGCCTAAACAATTCTTGCCAAAGGTTGCTTTCAGAACTTGGATCATCCAAGACAATCGAGTGGGGAATTCGATAGAGTTTGAAGATATTTTCCATGAAAACTTGAGCCACAAAGGAGGTTGTGAATGGGTGTTGGAGAGCACATAAATGAGCATATTTGGAAAGGAAATCGACCACAACCATGATGACTGATTTATTGCCAGGTTTGTGTAATCTGACAATGAATTCCATAGAAATATAAGTCTGTATAGCAAGAGGAATAGGGAGGGGTTGGAGTGTGTGTGGAGCTTTGATTGTTTCTCCCTTGTTGCTTTGGAAAATCTTACATTTAGCCACAAAAGTGCATATGTCTCATTTCACGCCTTCCTAGAAAAAGGAACATTTGATCCATTCATAGGTTTTTTGAAATCCTAAATGTCTTGTTGTTGGTGACGTGTGAATTTTAGAGAGCACAATGGATTTAAAGTGGGACGTTTTGCTTAGATATAGGTGGCCTTTATAGTGAAGCTCCTCATTTTTCCAACAATATCCCAGAGATGCATGAGGGTCTCAATGAAATTGTTGGATTAGGTTAGAGAGTTTGGGATTTTGGAACTATTCCTAGCGAACTTCCTTTAACCAATCCAATACAATGAAGGAAAGTGAAAAGAAAGACTCATCTTCTTCATATTGTCCGGAAAGAGTATTAACAATCACATTCTCTTTTCCTTTCTTGTAAATGATCTCATAGTAATAGCCAAATAGTTTGGTCACCCGCTTCTTTTGATCAGGGGATGAAATTCTTTTTTCCAAAATATATTTGAGGCTATGACGATCAATTTTAATTTGGAAGCATTTCTCGAGCATGCAAGGATGCGAGAGATCTATTGCATGCAGAATAACCAACATTTCCTTTTCATAGGTGGATTATCCCAAGTGTCTTTCATAAAGTTGTTTTCTATTTAAGGCTAAAGTTCGACCATATTGCATGGGAACTGCCCCAATGCCTTTCCTAGAAGCATCACTTTCCAAAACAAAAGTCTTAGTGAAGTCAGGCAGTGCTAGAACTAGCTTCTTTCAAAGTTTGGAAGGATTGATCAATGATCGTATTCCAGCTAAAAGCATTCTTTTTAAGGAGGGTTTTTGCCTCATGGTTTTGACACATTTGTACTTATTTGATACCCTTTTTAATCACCTTTACCTCACCTATATACCAGGTTATTACCCTCCTTGCCATGTTTTCATGTATATTTAAAGCCAAACACCCTTGATAAGCTATAAGAGGTAAATATTGTATGATTTCCTATGTCTTTTATGAACTAGATTGAATGTATAGAACATTTTTGCTAATGACGTTTTGTCAACTCATTTCCGGTATCGACAGTTCATTTCAACACTGATAATGCATTTTGGTACCTACTGTTGTTTGTTAGCATACCTTCAAGATTTCAGTTGCAGATTGACCAGATGGATTTTGTCACTAGGACCCTCGACATGGTTTCTTGTTCATCAAATCACACCCAGGTCCAACATGGCAGCCTCCATCCATGGTCAAAGGTTTTTAATCAAAATGTGCCAAATTAGTAGCATTGATCTTCATGCACGATTTCTGAGCTGACGAATACGAATCTAGAAAATATAAAAAAAACATGGGTTTTGTGCATAACATCCTAATTTGAGTACTAGTTGGGAGGATTTATCAGAAAGTGAAATATGGAGGAGATAAGGGATATTCTATAATTTGGGTTTGCCCATATTTATTGTTGCAATTGGTTTTCCCAAATTGCTTAAAAATTAGATTTCATTTGATCTGTTGGTTCTCGGTTTGAGGGATTGGATATTATCCTCCCCATTGAATCCTCTGTATCAACACATATCCATAGAACAAAGAAAGAAGGGGAACTGTAACCTAAGATCTATTGTTGTTCTGAGTGAATGTTTAATATTTGTATCTACACTTGGAGCAATGTTGTAATTCTATCTCCACTCAATTAATGCCAAATGGACTTTCTCAACTAGGGTGTTGTATGTAATTGTGTAATATTGTGTTATAGTTAGCTCGCAGTCCAATTGGGAGGGCCCACCAACCTGGATCATGCAACTACTCTGTACCATAGCTAGATAAATGTGTGCAACATTCCATTTATGCAATTACTATGTTTTAAGGCTGTGACTTCATTCTTAGAAAACATAGATTTATTATTTTCTCTTGTGATTCATTATTTTATAGTTTTCTTAGTTAATTGCACTCTTTACTTGTGTCGATTTAACTCAATGCTTTGAATGATTAACCATTAGTTCAAGAACCATTTTAGATTGTAGAGCTCGAGCTTAGGTTAATGGTGTGGTGTGAGTAAGCAACAACGATGCCATTTGTCTTTACATTTCATTACTTGTTTGATTAATAACAATAACTAGAATTCCCTGGTTCTTAAATCTAACCTCACCTATAATAGACAGAACACTTAAAGTTGTTATGTGAAAGATTGTATCATAAGATTCTTAGGAAGATTTAGATCAGAGAACTAGTCATTGGTTTATAAGTATGGTTTTCTTAGCATCATTTCAATTCCTTTGCACACAATGTTAACCCCTAAATAGTGGCACATTACCCCTTAATTAGGGGATATTACATTAGTAATGTTATTTTATTTATCTCGTCTTGGGTCCATTAGTTGTAATTGTACCTCCTAGTCTCCTATATATACCAAGGAGACATTTTCATTTGGAATCCTCTGGTATTTGAAAATCTATGTGGTGTATAAGGAGGTTGCCCCCTCGAAGAGGCTTATTATCTAAAATTATCTCTTTTTCAAGGCGTTGAGTACTTATTCTAAGGTTTTTCTATGCTATCTTGGTATTTGGTTCCTAACATTTGGTATCAGAGCTTAAGGTCTTCGAGTTTCGCTGCTATATCTGAGACACCTTGGGATTTTTGCTATAAGTATTTTTCTATGACATTTCAGAAGGAACTCCTTTGAGGATATTTAGTAGATGAATCAAGGTACGTGGGGTTAAAATTTCATCTCCTGAGGCCTTATACTTTCAAAGATATAGCCCGTGTCAGATAGGGTTCTGGAATCATCCTGAATTTAGACATCTCATAATTTTTTCTATTAAATTTTTTCTATTAAATTTTTTCTGTACAATTTCAAACCCTGAAATCCAGAGGTTATTCATATAAGTTATCAAGGTATCTGTGATAAAAATTTCAGCATATTTTTCATCTCACTTTTTTAGATACACCCTGTGCAATATAGGGTATTTGACTAGTCTTATTAACTAGTCTCAAACAGGTCTTCCAGGTAAAACAATGATATCTTCTTCAGTGAGTATCCAAATTAAGTGAGACCAGTTGCATTGGATAGTGGGAAGTATGTATTATTTTTGGTACAAGCTTCATAACCAGATATCATATATTGTGATCTTGGCATGCTTTACAGGTATGCTCTCCTAGAAGGGACAAAATTCAACAAGGTGTGGGGAAGTTACCATAAATTCCACTTGACACATCCAATTTTGATCAGACTTGTGGCAGTGCAGAGAAGACGTATCAAAGAAATACAAAAATAAATTTTCAGATCTAGAAGGGCCGAAATTTTGGAGATACAATAGAATAAATATTTTCTAGAAGAACCACCTCGAAATCAAGGTTTAAAAGTGACACTTGGTCAACATGCCACCAAAAAAGGGAACTTCTACACCAATTAAGCCTCCAGACAATCCTACTTGGACTCTTGATGAAGGTGAAGAAATGCGCATAGATATAAATGATTTACAAAAGAATGTAGTAACAAAATATGAACTACAAGGGATGGTGGACTCAACTGAAGCTAAGATGGAAGCAATAATGGGTACTAAGATGGAGGATTTAAAAAGGGAGATAATGGAAGGATTGAAAATAATTCTAATAGAGAGGACACCTGAAAGTGAAAATGTATCCCATGAAATCCATGATGAGGACAAAAGGAAGATGAATCAAGAATGGAGAAACTCCAACTTTGGGTTGGATATCAACCACTTTCCTAAGATCGATATGAGGAAGTTTGATGGCAAGGATCCTATCACATGGATACTTTAGATGGAGAAATTATTTAACTTTCATGGATACTTTAGATGGAGGAAAGTTTGGTCATATTTGGCCCACTTTTGGACTTCGATATGTTGGTCGAAGAAGGAGCGCCCAGGCAGAGTTGAGATCGCAGATATCACCCATTTTTTAGGGTTACGTGGACCTAGTAAAGGGTCCTCTAGGGTTTTGTAACAGGTTTAGGGGATGTCGAACCATGGGGTTTTCCCATGTTCAGGCCTTATTGTAAGGGTTTGTAAAGTATAAATAAAGGGGAATGTATTATAGAAGAAGAAAAGTGAATGTATTTCTATGTGAATAGAGTTGCTTTGTGCAAAGGAATGTATGTGCGTGATTATGATTTTGTAGAAGGTGCAAATGCTATGATAGAGGGTTTGGATCTGTGCATTTGACCTAGTTTTGGAAGGAGGATCTCGTTCTTAGTGCGTGGATCTCCTGTCTGGTGCGGATATCATCTTTGTGGCTTAGTGCACAGGAGTGACTGAATGTAAGGTCTTGGTGAATAATAAAGAGGCGAAGCGGTTTGTGGACGCAACCCCACCCTGGGGTGAACCACGTATATATGGTGTCTCATGGTTTTCTTTGTGCTGTGTTATTTTTGTTATGAATCTTCTTAGTGCTTTGATTATGATGTGTAATAGATAGATACTTTGTTGCTTAAGTACTTTACTTGTGTTAAGGGTATATGAATGCTAGATTTAACTTATAATGTTAAGTGATGAGTGTTCAGGATATATGATCATTTGTTGTTGCTACGCCAATCTATATTTGATTATGTTTTGCGGTGTTAATAGGGTTAATAAACTAATTCATGTCACTTCCTAAGCGTTAAAATAATATTCTGCGAAGTACTCTTATCACAGATTCGTGTCCCAGTCTGGTTACAGAAACCTGTGTCTTGTAACTCCCCTGCTTCTACCTCGAGTGAGACTTCACCTACTTTGTAGGTGTTTCCTAAAGGGCCGGTAGTCGGGGTTTTTTTGGTGCGTTGTTAAGCGTTGAACCCTGGGTCTACCCTTGTGCCAACAAATGGTTCCGTTGTCGGGACCTGAAACTATGATTGCTGGGAACTGAAGTAAAGAAAAAGAGAATCTATGTGCGTAGATTTGTTGTTGAAGTGCGTAGTAATCTACTTGACTTGCGAAAATTTGTGCTAAGAAAGTAAGCTGATCTGAATAGGTAAGGCCCCGAAAGAAGCAAGCTTTATGCTTTGGTAAGAGAAGGATAAGTGAAATTTTTTGTTTTGAAAGCATGAACTTAAGTTTGTTTAATAGATTTTGTCCTAGTCTGAAGGCTAGGGCACAGTTGAAAGAAAGAGTTGATTTGAGTAAATTTAATGGAAACGAAGAAAGATATGTTGTTTCTATGTATAGAAAGAGTTTTTGGACTAATAAGTGGATGCAGGAACCTAGAAAGAATTTTTGTAGATTGCAGGTTGTTATAACCCTAAATTGCACCAAACATGCTTACCTGGCATCAGGCCAACTCATATCCCTTTCTTGCCAAAACTCTGTTGAACAACTCTTTGAAAATCCTCTTGTGTCAAGGCCCACATGCCCTAACCCATTACTGCACGCGTGTGCACACTGGCTGACTCACAACAACCCACGTGTACCTACCAAAGCACGAAAAAAGGAAAGTTGTCGACGGAACAAAAATCTATGGGTCAGTTAACTGAAACTCCCGGCCATGCATGGCTGAGGGTTCATCCAAAACCCTAGCTCCTTCTAGCCTATAAAATAAGGGGTAGGGGTACCATTTGGATGAGGAAAAAATATAGCGAAGAAACTCTGCCCATTTACGTAATCCATTGTCCCAACCCTTTAGCCTTTCCTTATGCCAAAGGAGATTTAATGCAAATCAGTTGAAGGATAGAAGAAGAGGAGCCCAGGATCAAGTTCAAGGAATGGTGGCCGGTCTCAACTTTTTTGTAAGTTGATTCACTTTCAGTAATAAAAAAGAATACTTTTCCCATCCCAATGCATGAATCATCTATGGTTTGATCAGTTTATGCTTGATTTATAACCCTTGAGTATAGAAGTAGCATGCATGCATAGTTGTTGTTTGTCTTGAGTGCAGGTCATTTGTGGAAGGAGCAACGCAAGCAAGTAATCGAATAGCAATGAAGGATCTACATCGAACATCGATAATAAGGTTGGTGGTCCTTTTCCATGCATTTACTGTGAAAAAGGGGTTTAAATATTGGGTTGTAGGTAAAAAAGTAGTTTCTATTCGGTCAAAATCTGCATGCAAGTCTGACCCTAGTTTGCTAGTTCGTAGGGTGTTTTTCCCAACAACAGAATTGGCGACCATACTAGGGAGAATACTCTTTAGGGTTCTTGGATTTATTTGAGTTTTTGGGTAGTTTAAAGATTAGGTTTTCTATTTTTTCTTTGCTTGTCTTTTTCTGTAAGGTCTGAGCTAGCAGGGAGTCTGGTTTTCCATACCAGCTTTCCCTGAATTTTGCTTGACTATATTTTTTGGGACACATAGAGGTACACGCGGCCTGCAGAAGGCCTGCACACGTGTCCCTGCACCCTATCCTCTTACAACCCACGTGTAAATGCTAGCTGTAGAAATAATAGTAGCATGTAGGAGTCCAGAGAACCTTAGAGGCAGTCCTCCTCTTCCCTGTCAGAATTACACATTCTCAGGGGGTTTTCTAGAATCCTGTCTGAGTCTTGCTGGTTCACAGTCCTATCTCAGATTGCCTTTTTTTCGCCTTTTTATTCCTTAAATTATTTGTCTTTTCTGTTAGAAAGAGCATCCAACCCTTCAAGGGACCCTGGTTATCAATACCAGAGGCCTCTTCCTGGTCTGGACTGCCTGTTTTCATATTTTTCCTTAGAATTTAGATATACACGTGGCCTGTGCAAGGTCAGCCTGCGTGTACACGCTTTCTATCTCTGTTCAGCATGCGTTTGCACGCGTTCTGTTTTAGTAACAGTCACGTGCTTGGACAGGCTACTTTTTGTTCAGGGTGGGGTAGTCATCCCCTCCTTTGATGAGAAGTATTACTCTTAGGTGTTTGAGTCTAGGTTTGAACAGTCAATAGGTTAGGTCATCTTACCCTTAGCTTGCTTTTTCTCAATTAATAGTTGACAGAAAATAAAAAAAAATATATATATTTTTTATGGTTTTTAGACAAGCGTGAGAGTCTTTGTTTTTTTTTTTCCATTGTGTGATTCTTTACTCTGATTCTTTGCGATCTGTGCTTTAAGCCAGAATTTGTTTTTCGTGGTTTTTTGCTTGTTAGTATTTTCCCTTTGTTGCTTTCCTAGCACTTGAATAAAAAAAAAAATCTCTTTTCATTTTCTTCTTTGGTTGAAAGGTGTGTTTCTGCATCATTAGCTAGGGAAAAGTCTTTTGTTTCGTAAGTTTTTGCAGTCCATTAAATCATAAGTTGCTTGTAGTTGAGCGAAATTCCTTTAAGTTTTCTGTATAAAATCATAGAAAAAAAAAAAAATCTTTCTTTGTGAAAAGTTGTTGAAATTTTGCATTTAGTAAAAGTCTTTTGTTCCATCTTTTTTCATTCGTTTTTGCTTTCGTCTTTACACATCATCAGTTTCACCCTCATACTCCTTAACGTAAGATAAATCCATAAAAGAAATGCTAATTTTAAAAATCTACTAGACTTTTATGTTTGTAGGGTTCACAAACTAGTTCAGGACTAGGGCCTTGAATTAGGTTGGAGAGGAAACTCTTCAAGGCCATTCAAAACCAAACATTAGAGTCTGAGATAGGGAGTGTCTAAGTCAAGTTTCATGGAAGTTATCTGGGACCCCCCTCTAACACAGGGGATAAACACAAGGTCGTGTGCAGAAAGGTAGCGGAGATAACCCCTCCAAAGCCGGACCAATCGTAGTGGAGAACACATATAGAGGGCTTGTTTTGGGATTCCATCGTTTGCATTTGCCACGAGGCTTCATGGGTCTCGAATCCATTTGAGGTCCTCAGTTGTCTTCCAGACCATTTTCTCTCGATACCCTTGACAGGTTTCGGGCTTGATACCATGCTCATTTTGGTCTACCCGACTTTCGACTGTACCCACCTGGTGACTGTTCACATGCTGGCAACCTAGTTGCCAATATTTTTAGGGACATATACAGGTGACTGCAGGGGTATATCGCAGTACCTAGGACAGACATCAGGCCACGCTTTGCAGAGTATACCCGGAGGGTGCTTCTGTGTTCGAGTTTCACTTGCACCGGTAAGTTGCTCTAGTGTTGGTTGTTGTAACTGTTCTTCCAAATAGTTTAGTGATTGCTTGACTTATCTCTTAGGGGCTTCTTTTTAGTGTTTGTTACTTTTGATCATTTAGAATACCTTAGCGTGTCTTGGATCTTCTCACATAGTGGAGGATCCCAAGCTCTGCCGATCACTTTGTGTTATAATTGCAGAAGGTCGGGACATCTTACTAAGGAATTTCCTGAGGTAGGCCCTATTTGTCTTTGTTGTAAGGTTGTTGGTCATGAGGTTGAGGATTGTCCAAGGATTATTGCTAAAGTTGAAGGGATGAACATAAGACAATTAAACTATGAAAAAAGTCAAGAGATTAAGGGCATGATAGAAATTCATAAAGAGAAAGGGTCAGAGGAAGTTAAGACTATGTTATTACAGTTGAAAGAAACGATGGATAATCATAAAGATGTCAGTTTACCAGAAAGCCTGAAAGAAAAACAACGCGTAAGTGCAAGAATAAAAGACCTCAACATAGATTGTATAGTCCTGGATGAAGAAACACAAGTGAATATTATGACAGAAGAAACTTGGGAAGTTTTGGGAAAACCTTATGTGATACCTTCGTTGGGAAGGATAGGCTTGTTTAAGGGAAATATGATAACTTTACGTGGAAGAGTTACTACTATACCTATTATTGTTCATGGAACATTGACTGGAGAAGAATTTGAAGTCATTAGGTTTGTTGGGGACAACGCACCTTTCCCACTATTGTTAGGTAAGAATTGGATTGAGAAGGATCAGATCAGAAGGAAAGTAGATGGAGAAGCGACTGAAAAGAAAAAGCAAGAATTAAGGGATTTCATAGCTAGGAAAATAGACCAACAAATAGAAGAACGAGAGGATAAGTCAAAGCAACAGAGCAAAGTAACAACACAAGAGGGACAAAAAGAAAGAGAATTAGCTATCAAGGTTGAAAGAATGCAAGAAGTCTTGAAGAACCCATCTATTCAAGAAGGAAGTATGCCCACTTAGGAAATGTCAAGAAAAGGGATATTAGCTTCAGAATCCTTGAGGGTACCTCAACAATGAGAAGCCACTACGCTAGGGGAAGATAAGAATAAAAATGGAAAGATGTTTCCAGAAAAAGTTAGAGAGACTCAGAAAACAGGAAAGAAAGAAAGGAAGCTTAATAAAAAGAAATCTAAGTTGGAAAAGCTACAAGAAGTTACAGAAACTAGATGGAAGACTTCACAAACTAGAACCTCACAGGAGGCAAGTTCGTAGGATTTGAACCTCGCTAGAACAATAGGTCCGCGCAGAATTGGACTTCTCCCTTTCGAAGTTAGATCACTGTTGGAGGCCCCCGCCCATTAGAATGATGCTCCAGAACGGTTAGAAAACACATTTATGGGTTTATGGATCACTTTTGGATGTTGAGACCGCACCATAATGGATAGATTTACATTGATGGAAGCATTTCCTTGCCGTTGGAAGATCTGTCATGATACCCCTCTTATTTAGCTCGTCGGTCATTACGCTGGGACCAAATTTTGATACCTGTGATTGACTGAGCCAAGCAAAGAATTGTCCAAGTGTCAAGCTGTGCTATTTGAAACTAGACTCCGCCTGTCTGTTTGTCTACCCCACCTATTTGTTAAAAGCTAGAATGTTGGGCAAACCTAGCGAATTGGAGAAGTCTGTCGAGGAAGTTCTTAATAAGATAATGGTCGACAAACTGATATCTGAAGGTATCTAGGCATCGTCAACTAGGGGACTACAGGATTCCCCTTCGACTGGACATCATTTGACCTGCACCAACCTCGTATCTGAACAACAAAGTAATAACCATGGTGATTTGGCTAACGCAAAGTAGATCCTGTCGATCTTACCTGATCATATTCCACCTCTGGATGGCATTGTTAACCCTGATAGTATCCCTCGAGATTTTGAGTACTCCATGTTCACTACGTACATTCCGAAAGGAATTCACATAGTCAGGAGTCAGTTAGGACAGATCCCACTGTTGAAGCACATCGACTTCAACTTAGGAGACTGGGAGAAATACGCCATGTTATCTGTTAAGAACCAAACATCAATATAGCATATAAAAACCTCAGGAAAAGTACTCAACACCTTGAAAAAGAGATAATTTCAGATAATAAGCCTCTTCGAGGGGGCAA
>JZKD02S1673687.1:743884-755113 GCA_000966675.3 Picea glauca | reverse complement strand
AATGTAATGATATATAGTTTGAGTGGGCTTAATGGTTAAGAACATGTGTTTCCTCTTAAGACGTCACAGGTTCAAATCCAGAGGGGGGTAGGGTATGTATACCTTCGTAGACTTTACCAGTCAAATCGTTGGGCGGTTGTCCCACAAACAAGGGGGTCTCATACACCAATTTGATGTGCTGGCTTGGCCATGATCTTAAAAATAGATTATTATTATTATTATTATATATATATATAATAATGTATATTTAATATCATTTTATATGTTGTATAAATAAGTTATTAAAATATTAAAATATATTAAATAATGCAGAAATAAAATATTCATATTAATAAAGTATGTAAGTATGAATAATACTTTAAAGTAATCAAATATATTAATAATACATAAATAAATAAAAAGATATAAGTAATACATTTTTAGATAAGTAAATTAAAGTATTAATATAATTAAACATTAAGCATAGAGTAATAAAGTATTCCTACATCCCTGGATGGGGTGACACGTAGTTCCACGGTGACAGTTGGAATCGCACTCAACCTGGGCATAAATGCCAATGGCCGCCACCCACAAGTCTGCATTAACGATGTGGGACGACCATAGCTGCAGCCATAGGATGGAAAGACTCCTCCCTCGCGCGATCATTTACGCCCACAGCGCACTCGAGATGGATGGGATTAAGTGCGGGCAGGCGACCTCGGCTCCTGGTTATTTGATTTCTTATTTTCTCTGACAGAGCGGGACTGCACCTACCTCGGCTCTTCTTTCTGCTTGGACGCTCTGGTGCAGTCCAGCATTCCTCTCACCCTGGCTCTCTGCATTTTCGTTGTATTTTGGTAAGGATTGTCTGGGCATTTTGTTTTTGTGTGTAACGAGACAGAGTTGGCTTACTCGTGCTTTGCACCTGCAACTGCTCTCGTCCTGGTTCATCTGCCTTCCCCTACAACCACTCTGTTCTTTCACCATGGCTCGAAAAAGAGGTAGACCTCGCCATGGCGCGGCCTGGGATGCACATAAGGTGCAGCGGCGACAGAAAGAGCAATTGGAACGCGCTTTGGCTCTAGCGACCTCCATTCTTCGGAGGAAAGCTAGGGCAGAGAAATTGGCGCTGCTCGCCAGCATTGCTGAGCCGGGAGCTGGCTGTAGCCGAGATGTCAAATTTAATACACCGGGAGACCGGCAGGAAGCTGGTACTGAGGAGGAGTTTCCCCTTGTGTAGTGGTGGAAGACCCGTTCATGGAGGACCTGTCGATTGCAGAGAAGACCCGTTCATGGAGGACCTGTCGATTGCAGAGAAGACCAGCGCCACTGAGGCGACTCATCGGGAGGAACGCAGACCTATTTCGGCACAGGAAGACGATACCCTCGACTACATTGTGGAAGAAATCCCCTGGCCCGACGACGACAATCCCAGCAGCCATGACATGCAGGTGAATGAAGCAGAAACGAAGGGTGCAAAGGTTGATGCGGAGCAGGGGTTGTTCGATGCTGGTTCTGGAGTGGCGACGAACGTGGGTGGTAGCATGCATGGCTCTCTCCTCCGGGCAGAGCACCTGGCTCTTGTGTTTGACCTTCGTGGCCACATGGCTGACCTCGAGCATCGGGCCCTCATCATGGGCCAGCGCATGGACATACTCCTCGATGCATATTCCAATGCTCCAGCTCAGCGGAAGTGCCCCCTTTGCGTGCAAGCATTTTCTATCCCGGCTGGGTCCACGTGGCAGACTGGCGAGGACGACAATTCACCAGGCACCTAGGTTTTTTATGCTCTCTTGGTTCCTAGTTTTATTATGTTACTGTTTTATGTGCATTTGGGCTATAGACATCTGTCCTGGTTTCCTCCGGGTAGGACAAATGCTACTTTATTTCATGTTTTATCATGCTACTGCTATTTTCCCTCCACCTATGCTGGTTTTCGGTAATCGGCAGCATTTTTGGTGACATCAGACCTACACTTTTGTATATTTTGTAAAATTTTTTTGTCAATCTAATATAGCAGGTTCCACTTTTTATTTTAAAAAAATAAATAAAGTATTCCTACATAAATAGAACATATCAATAATGATTTAATACATTGAGGTTATATAATATTAATGTATTATTAATGTATGAATATATTGATATACTAATACATTTGTGTATTGTATGAATTAAATAATATATTAATTGTATATAAATTAATGAATTACTAAAAAAATGGCATTAATGTCTTAAAGTATGAATGTATAAAATAATTAAAAATACATTAATGTAATGTATAAATAAAGTATTTATATGTATTATTATATAATACATCATGTTCCCACAATGGGTATTGGGTATTGTTCGTTGTATTATGATATGATGAAATGTTTGTAACATCGTGATGTAAGGACATGCATATATATGACAAAAAGTGATGGGAGGGTTATGTGCATAGTAGTGCGATGTTACAAAGTTCGTCGCATTGTGACAAATGAAAGACTTTTGTAAAATAACAAGATTTGTGCATCAAGGTCACATTGCAATATGGGGAAATGCAAGTATATCAAACGGTGGTGCTATGTTTCATCACATAGACATGTCATATCAAAGTGCGTAGAAATGTGATATTATAACATTGTTTTTGAATGAACATCACATTGTGATGTGCATGGAAGGAAACGTCAGGTTTAGTGACATTTCAACATTACATGAAGGGTTGTATAAATTTGTGCTTTTCCTTGAGGGTTATATAAAATTATTAATTTCCTTAAGGGTTATATTGTGTAATGAAGAAGTATATGCTTCGGTAAGGAGAAATGTTATAGAAAATTGTCATAATCTCATATGAAAAGAAGAGGAGGATGACTTAAACAAAAAATCCCATTGCAACATCCATATTTTAGACTTGTTCATCGCAATGCGAAGAAGGAGAGAGTTTTGTAATATAATAAGGTTTCTACATGAATGTAAGATTGTTATGTGAGGATATGCAAGTATATCAAACCATGGTGCTATGTTTCATCACATAATGGCATCATCCCAAAGTGCATAACAAAACAATGTTATGATGTTAATCAGAATGTAAAAAAGGAAAGAGTTTTGTAACGTAACATTGTTTTTGCATGAATGTCACATTGTGATGTGCATGGAAGGAAAAGTCAAGTGTAGTGACATTGAAACATTACATGAAGATTTTATAAATTTATGATTATCCTTGAGGGTCATATAAATCTATGTCTTTCCTGAAGGGTTATATTGTGTAATGAAGAGGTGTATTCTTGGGTAAAGATAGATGTTATAGAAGATTGTCACGATTTCAGAGGGAAAAAATAGGAGGATAAGTAAAAGAATAAATCCCATACCAACAAATCAAAGCAATGTTATTATTTGTAACATCCCGCTCTGGCGCACTGAGAAAACTTATTCTTTGAGGACACTTGCTCGCAAGTGATCTGGACTTTTATGATAAGAAAACCTTTATCCTTGACTATGATGTGATATGATAGATGACTTGATGTTTTACTGCTTGACCTAGACAGGTGCTATTGACTCAGTTTTATTGAGTGTGTAGGGTTTTGGACCTTGAAGATGTAGAGGCATCGATGGAACCCCTTGGACTCCGGATTGATTCGGGGAGCGTGCTATTTGGGTTGATTTATTTACTATGATATTTCATTGATTTGATGATATGATGTGGACATGTTTGACATGATTATTGATGATGCAGGCTGACAATATCTTGCTAACCAGACTCACATACGTAGTAAAGGGGTCACACATGATTTACAGAGAGGTTGAGGGAGAGGTGTGGATAGCAGCCCTGCCACAGCCTACTAGCACTCTTGTCGTGGCTCGAACTGTAGGTTAACAATTACCTAGTTTGAGAGGATCCACGATGCCATGAGGGAAGACTGCGACAGTCACTCATGATGACTCTAAGGGGGGCGCAATAAGGTGGGGGCCTTATTCCTTAGAAGTCGTTAGTCTCCCACAAGTTCACCTTGGAGTGTTGACTCCAGGGGTTATTGATGTCTAACAATCAATCAAGTTGGCGAGTGGCACCCTTGGAGCACATGGTGCATCCTGAAGGGCACGTCGCGGTAAAGAAACACAAGTTGGCGAGTGGCAGCCTTGGAGCACGTGGTGCATCCTAAAGGGCACGTCGCGCTAAAGAAACACAAGTTGGCAAGTGGCACCCTTGGAGCACGTGGTGCATCTTGAAGGGCACATCGCGCAAAAGAAACACAAGAGGCGAGTGGCACCCTTGGAGCATGTAGTGTGTCCTGAAGGGCACGTCGCTTGATGTGGATGAAGGAACAAACCTAGATGGCCCTAAGACATTAACGCCTTAAGAAATTCTTAAACAACTTCCCTAATAATTGTCGCCCAGTTCAGAATCTAAGTCCTAAATCTAAAACTTCTCTAGGGTAAAATTTTGTTCAACCTTAAGAAAAAGACCCTATAAAAATATAAATAAAAGTTTAAACTAAAAACCACTTAAGTGATAGTTTTAGTCTTCATAATTTTTGGGGTAAAATGAAGAGAGTAATAAATTAATAAAAATCCGTGGTTTTAAATTATAAAGAAGGAATAAATTATTTAACTTGTGAAAGGGTAAAAAGATTTAAAATTAATAATAAAGGAAAGGAGTAAATAGCACAATTGTCATTTTGGCCCTAATAAAAAGGAGAAAGAAGGGAATAATAAGAATGAGGAAACTGAGTAATGGAGGAAACATAATAAAGGAAAGTTGGGAACTTATGGTAAAAAGCGAGGTCAACATAGTAAGGAATCTGCAATTAAGAACCTTCTAATTTGAGCTAATTTAGCAACTTCATTTTTAGGGAAAGTATTTAAAACATGTAAGGGAAAGTATTTAAAACATGTAAAGTATTTTTAGCAATAAATATAGAACCATATACTCACATACTGTAAATAGTCTTAAGACCCAGTTATCAGGTGCGGAACGTGAGGGCCACACAAAGTCTAAACTTCTAGTAGATTTTCGTTGAGAAAAACCCGTTTATGATTATCAGAGGCCCGAAGACACTCACAAATGGCATATCTGGTAAGTTTGTGTTCTCGAGTCCTGTTTTCCAGATTGTCGAGGCTCTGGTAGCACAGACTCATAGCGTTCATAAAAAAAGTTTCGGACTATAAAGAAATATAACACGATTCCAAAACCCGTGAAAACCACTGTGCAATCATTCGTAGAAGCCTGAACATTATATGCAAGCTGTGCCCTTATGCTTACGAAAACCGCGGCCATGGCAGCGACCGCCATATTCTTTTGAGACACCATATTGCTGTAAACTAAATGTTCAATTCAATTCTCTAACAACTAATTTCGTGAAGAAATTCGATACCAATTACCCATATTATGTCTGTTTCAACTTCTCCTCGATTGCATATTTAGGGGTCAATGCCACCGAGATTGGCCAATTGAGTGTATATATTTATATAAATAAGCATCAATAGTGGGTTGAATTTTGAATAATGTTTTGATTTCTGATAGTGCCATTGATGGTTGCCTCTATGAGGCATGTTCCTGGCCTGCGCGAGTCATGTGCCCATTCTGTCTGGTGTGCCCCCCCCCCAAACTGCTGCTGGTTTTTTTTCCAGTGTTAACAATTAGAGTCAGTACATGAATGCAGCCTTAATGGAAACATCGTTTTAGTAACACATAAAGGAATTGTCTCAATTTAATATTTATGATTTATGAACTGTAGTATTTATGTCGATTCATTAAGTAGGTGAATGCCACCATAATGTAATTTTTATGGTTATTCCATTTGCAAATTATTGTAATATAAAAAGGCAAATGCAAGGTTATTGTTAGATACATGAATGCATGTGTTGATTTTCTATTGCAATTTATTTCAATACAAAATGTAATGTTGATTTGTTCTAGGGAAATGTTATGGAAACATAAAGCCAATGTAATGTTAAGTGTAGCCAACAGGGAATGTAAATTAATGTTATTTTAATTGCAAGGTTACAGTGATAGAAAATGTAATGATATTGCTAATATGGTAATGTTACTGTAATATATAAATTGTTATGGTAAATGGTAGATGGAATGTTTGTGATACAAAATAAAAATGTAAAGGTTAATGCTGATGAATATCAATGTAACGTTATCATTACTTTGTTGCCTTATTATTGTAATATAAAATGAAAGATTATTATGCTAATATTCCCGTTAAAAGTGAATGTGAATGTGGTCATCTTATGGCAATGATATTGTAGTTTATTTGTTATGGATAACACATAAGATGTAAGGCGCTTGTTATTTTTGCAAGTTACTGTGTTATAAATATAATGTATTTATTATTTCATGGTAGCGTATTTGTAACTTTTATTGTTATTGATAAACATATATGGTGAAATGTTCTTGAATTAAGTACACTAAATTATTCTGAGTTAGTAAATAAGGGATGTTGTTCTTTTAAATAAGGTTTTACTTGGTTGGTAAACTTCTCGTGTGCTTGGTCTGCTTGTGTCGGGAGAGACATAGACACCTCCATGTTCCTTAGAACAGTCGCCAACCCTAAGACCTTAAATGGTTAAAATCGATGGGAACCTGGGCTTGAGCGTTGCTTATGTGTCTTGGAGGTCCTAACCATTGCAGGGTAGGATGGGTGGGAAGTCAGTCTTTTATGATCAATTGATGGTCGTCTAATGCTTGCAGTACAGGTTGTGCGCCTTATGTCGTCTTGTTGTGTTCATCGTGGTTGTGTCTTGTTAGTCGTCGGGTGGCGACGTAGAGTCGAATGTGGTTGTTTCCCTTGTACACACGCGCACACACTTTTAAAAACAAAAACAAAAAAAATATTCACTTTTTATAAGAGGTTGTCGTCATGATGAACGGGAGGTTCGTTACATATGGTATCAGAGCGGGTTCGACCCATGACTTGGGATTCGCTACAGCTTTCGTTGACAGGATTTGATTTGATTATACTGTTGCTGATCGAGTTGATTGTGTGCGTGCATGTAATCATGGTTAGAGGATGCCATGGAGGCAGATGACAGGGTGCTAGGGGAGGAGACATGACACCTCCAGTAGCATCCACACCTAAGGGGTCTAACCCCCAGGGAGGCGAGCAGGTTCTCGGATAGGAGAAGATAGTAGTTGGCGATGTTATTGGGATGATGAGATATTTTCAGCGCATGTCTGAGGCACTAATTAGCTGCTTGGATAGAGATGAGGCCAGGGCGCCGGTACCCGCTGAGGTTCCACTGCGCACACCGACCGTTACTGGTAGCATTCACTGTGAACTCGAGAAGGTTAAATTTCTCGAGTCCTTTGGTGCCTCGGACGATGCATCCACCAGGGCATCATTAGAGAACATGGCGATGTGCTTCGCACTTCACGATTATGCCTCCAACATGAAGGTCTGCATGGCGGTATTTCAACTGAAGGGGAGCACTCTTCTATGGTGGAAGACACTCCTCTCGCAGCTGAACATGGCCGTTGAAGACGTGTCATCGGAACTGTTCCAGGAACGGTTTCGAGAGAGGTATCTTTTAGAGGAATTCATTGAGCATCAGCTCAATGAGTTCAACGCATTACGACAGGGAGGTTGTACGGTGCCCAAGGAGGAGGCACGTTTTATGGAGATGCTTCGGTATGATCTGCACCTTAACACAGAGAAACTTAAGGTCAACCTGTTCATGTTTGGCCTTAACGACAGCCTGCAAGAAAAGGTTAGGATTTTGATGCCGCAAACCTTACACGATGTCGTCCAGAAGGCCCTCATAGCAGAAGAGGAGCTTATCAGTGGGGGTCAGACCAGGACTCCAGCGAGACTAATAGGGCAGGTTTCATCTGGGAACACTGCAGCATCAGACACCAGCGAGACATATGCTGGGATATCGTGGCTTCCAGAGGGGATCCACTTTCACTACACCTCAGCGATCGGTGCCTCAGCAGCAGACACCTTATCGGGGACCACAGCACCAACAACAGTGTCGTCCGCAGCAGCAACAGTTTAGGCCTGTTCGGCAAAATAGACCAGGGTTCCAAGCCAGTGGGCCGTCATCTTCTACTTCGGGTACCAAGACTACTGGGCCGAAGAAGATGTTGGACGTGTGGGGAGCCACACTACCAGTGCGATTGTCCTATGGAGAGGACCAGAGCGTCCGGATCAGCTAGACCCACTACAGTGGGAGATTTGGACAAGGCCCATCGGATTCATGCAGCGGTAAATAACTGCCAGGTAGAGCACCAATTGACTGTGCTCGAGATGACAGGTACTGTCACTGACCAGACCCTTAGTATTTTAATAGACCCAGGCGCTACTGAGAGTTTCATTTCTGGTGCAGCGCTAAAAAGGATTAAGGTAAAGGCAGTCGAACATGATGAGTTTAGCTTCATAGAGATGGCTTTGGGAGCCAAGCAGAAGGTTGGATGAAAATTTACAGGCTGTTCCCTTAACCTGGGAGAGTTTTTCATGAGGGTCAATTTGTACATCACAATCTTAGGATCTTATGATGTCGTGATTGGTATGGATTGGTTGGAATCGCATGAGGCGATACTCAACTATAAGACGAAACGATTGAGCTTGGTTGATGATGAAAGACATAGACATGTCATTGTAGGACGGAACCAAGCAGTTTCCCTAAGGTTCGTCTCTTAATTACAGTTACGGAAGAGTATGCGCAAGGGGTGCAAGCTCTATGCGATCCTTACGCTAAACGAAAAAGTAGTAGTGGAAGGTCTAGAACACCTTCTGATGATGAAGTTGTTTGTGGACATATTTCTAGAGGAGTTACCTGGAATTCTGCCAGAAAGGGAATTGGAGTTTACCATAGACCTGAAACTGGGGACTGAAATGATAGCAAGAATGCCTTATCGGATGTCGACCCCGGAGTTGCAGGAGTTGAAAATGAAACTGAAGGAGTTGTTGGACCTGGGACTGATACATCCTAGTGTGTCGCCGTGGAGTGCACCTGCAATTTTCATACGAAAGAAGGACAGGTCATGGAGGCTTTGCATTGACTATCGTCAACTGAACAAGGCTACGATCAAGAATCAATATCCCTTGCTGAGAATTGATGATCTGTTCAACCAAATGAAGGGTGCGACGGTGTTCTCTAAGATCGATTTGCGATCAGGGTATCACTAGTTACGGATCAAGGATGATGACGTCCCTAAGACCGCCTTTAAGACGAGGTTTGGACATTACGAGTTTACTGTTTTACCGTTTGGACTGACAAATGCCCCAGGAGTATTTATGAGTTTCATGAACCGGGTGTTCCGCAAGTACTTGGACAAGTTCGTCCAAGTATTCAATGACAATATTTCGATCTAGTCTCAGACGATGAAGGAGCATGACGAGCACTTACGCTTGGTACTACAGTGTCTACAAGAGCACAAATTGTATGGGAAGTTGTCCAAATGCTCTTTTTATCAATCGAGGATTCACTACCTAGGGCATTTCATCTCCAGCGAAGGTATTGCCATGCATCCAGCCAAGGTCGAGGCTATTATGGAATGGCCTACATCGACGAATGTCATGGAGGTGCGTAGCTTTATGGGTTTATTAGGATACTATCGACGGTTTGTCAAAGGATTTTCGAAGATGGAAAATCCGATCAAGGAATTGCAGAAGAAAAACAAGAAGTTTGTTTGGACCGAGAAATGCGCGGAAGCATTTCGGAGGCTTAAGGATTTGTTAACAACAGGGTCGATACTAAAGGTTCCTGACATGGATGCAGACTTCTTGGTATGCACAGACGCATCCAAGGAAGGTTTAGGCAGAGTCTTGATGCAAGACAAATGAGCAATTGCTTACATTTCGAGGAAATTGAGAAGGCATGAGGAGAACTACGCGATGCACGATTTGGAGTTATTCGCCATTGTATATGCCTTGAAGGTTTGGAGACACTACCTGGTTGGACGAAAATTTGAACTAAAGACTGATCATTGCGGACTACAACACATATTTACGCAAAGTGACCTGAACGCGCGACAACGATGTTGGTCGGAATTGCTTAGCGAGTACGACTTTGAGATTACTTACATAAAGGGAATGGTGAACCAAGTGGCGGATTCTTTGAGTCAGAGGCCACACATCTTTTCGGTGTTGCCTCTTCAGACGAATCTATGTGAAAATATTCTAACCTTATAGCGTGACGACGACTGGTACAAGGAGGTCGAGGGCTTTATTGGACAAAACACAATGATGGTACCACGATATGAGGGATTTTATTTTGATAGTGATGGGTTATTGAGGTCTAAAGGTCGGATTTATGTACCGCCAAATGACGAGTTGAGGATGTTGATCCTGAGCAAGGCTCATAGAGCAGTTTACATGGCTCATGCAGGAGTTACGAAGATGAGCGCAGATCTTAAGCTCTTATTCTTCTGGAGGGGAATGAAGGCCGACATAGTTAACTATGTGGCCAGGTGTCTGGAGTGTCAGCAGGTAAAGGCAAAACATAGACACCCAGCAGGATTACTACAACCACATGCCATTCCAGAATCGAAATGGGAAGTTATTTCGATGGATTTTATTGTTGGATTGCCACTGATGGCAAGGACACGACTCAATTTTTGTAGTAGTAGACACTCTGACGAAGAGTTCTCACTTTATTCCTATGCATACGACATATCAGGCACTTGACATAGCTAGAGTTTTCATCAGTGAGATTGTGAGGCTGCATGGCGTGCCTAAGATGATTATATCCGATTGAGGATCGATGTTTATTGGATGATTTTTGACAAGTTTCCAAGAGGCCTTGGGAACTCAACTTAACTTTAGTACTGCATATCACACAGAGACTGATGGACATACATAACGAACAAACCAAACCTTGGAAGACATGTTGCGCATGTACGTGATGGACGAACAAAAGCGTTGGGAGGAATTCTTGCCTCTAGTAGAGTTCGCTTACAACAACAGTTACCAGAGCACCATTAAAATGGCGCCTTTCGAGTTTCTCTATGGTCAACCGTGTCAGACACCCTTGAGTTGGGATCGGCTTGAGGATAGGGTCCTAGTGGGACCAGAAGTGATCCAAGAAATGGAAGAACAAATGAAAACCATAAGACAAAGGATTAAAGAAGCGCGAGATCAACAGAAGAGTTATGCCGATGCGCACCGAGTCGATCGAAGTTATGAGGTCAACGATCGAGTCTTCTTGCAGGTTAAACTGCATAAGAGTTCGATCAAGTTTGGAAAGGGAGCTAAACTCTCTCCTAGGTTCATGGGACCTTTCAAGATTGTGGAGAGAAAGGGGCCCGTGGCCTATCGACTAGCC
>JZKD02S1673687.1:720079-734082 GCA_000966675.3 Picea glauca | reverse complement strand
GCCTGATTCTTTGAGGCGTATGCATGATGTTTTTCATGTATCTGTTTTGAGACATTATATTAGTGATCCTACACATGTGATTGACATGAGTTCCTTGCAGGTATCGGACGAGGGACCGCTCAGGGCTGAGCTGGTCTACATATTAGATCATCGTGTTCCACAGTTACGATGTTGAATGATAGACCAGGTCAACATCCAGTGGGACAATTATAGTCCGCACTCGGTGACCTAGGAGGACGCATATGATATGCGCCAACAGTTTCCATTTTTGTTTGATAGATAGACTTATGATACTGTGATAAATTTACTTCGACATTTATACTATGAAACTTCAGGACAAAGTTTAGACCAAGAGGGGGTGTATGTAACATCCCTCTCTGGCACACTGAGAAAACTTATTCTTTGAGGACACTTGCTCGCAAGTGATCTGGACTTTTATGATAAGAAAACCTTTATCCTTGACTATGATGTGATATGATAGATGACTTGATATTTTACTGCTTGACCTAGACAGGTGCTATTGACTCATTTTTATTGAGTGTGCATGGTTTTGGACCTTGAGAATGCAGAGGCATCGATGGAACCCCTTGGACTCCAGATTGATTCAGGGAGTGTGCTATTTGGGTTGATTTATTTACTGTGATATTTCATTGATTTGATGATATGATGTGGAAATGTTTTGAGCCGATTGTTGATGATGTAGGCTAATGATAGCTTGCCGACCAGACTCACATATGGAGTAAAGCAGTCACACACAATTTCCAAAGAGGTTGAGGGAGAGGTGTGGACAACAGCCCTTCCACAGCCTACTAGCACACCTGTCGTGGCTCGAACTGTAGGTTAACGATTACCTAGTTTGAGAGGATCCACGATGTCGTGAGGGAAGACTGCAGCATTCGTTCATGATGACTCTAAGGGGCGCACAATAAGGCAGGGGCCTTATTCCTTAGAATCCCTTAGTCTCACATAAGTTCACCTGGAGGAGTGTTGACTCCAGGGGTTATTGATGTCTACCAATTAGTCAAGTTGGCGAGTGTCACCCTTGGAGCACGTGGTGCATCATGAAGGGCACGTCGCAGTAAAGAAACACAATTTGGCGAGTGGCACCCTTGAAGCAAGTGGTGCATCCTGAAGGGCACGTCGCGCAAAATAAACACAAGAGGCGAGTAGCACCCTTGGAGCACATAGTGCATCTTGAAGGGCACGTCGCTTGATGTGGATGAAGGAACAAACCTAGATGGCCCTAAGACATTAATGCCTTAAGAAATTCATAAACAACTTCCCTAATAATTGTCACCCAGTTCATAATCTAAGTCCTAAATCTAAGACTTCTCTAGGGTAAAAATTTGTTCAACCTTAAGAAAAAGACCCTATAAAAGTATAAATAAAAATTTAAACTAAAAACCACTTAAGTGATAGTTTTAGTCTTCATGATTTTTGGGGTAAAATGAAGAGAGTAATAAATTAATAAAAATCCGTGGTTTTAAATTATAAAGAAGGAATAAATTATTTAACTTGTGAAAGTGTAAAGAGATTTAAAATTAATAATAAAAGAAAGGAGTAAATAGCGCAACTGCCATTTTGGCACTAATAAAAAGGGGAAAGAAGGGAATAATAAGAATGAGGAAACTGAGTAATGGAGGAAACATAATAAAAAAAATTTGGGAAATTATGGTAAAAAGCGAGGTCAACATAGTAAGGAATCTGCAATTAAGAACCTTCTAATTTGAGCTAATTTAGCAACTTCATTTTTAGGGAAAGTATTTAAAACATGTAAGGGGATATAGGAACACCTACGAGTAAATTTAGGAGAAACTCTAGGTGGGTGGGGGAAATGAGTCATTATTTAGAATATTTTTATTTAAAACTTAATTTAATTGTGATTTAGGGAAAGTTGGAGGTTCTAAAAACTCTATAAAAGAAAGGGAAGATGGAGGAAGAAAGGGTTGGCTAATAGCGTAATGTTACGCTGCCGGATTTGTGACTTGACTGATTACTTGTGGGGATTTGGGTTTTCTCAGCTCGGATAGGAGTGGTAGCTCGGCCTTGTGAGGCGAGCTAGGAAGCTAGACATATCATATGGACAGTGTGTGGCCCCTTTGCGGTTCGATGGGATAACAGAGAAGCAGAGTACCCCTAGCATTGGCTGGGAGGTACCAGTGAGGTCTGGACGGTCTGCGAGCGGGTGCGGCACAGAGCGCGTGAGCGTCATACGAGGCTGGAGTTAAGGCAATGGTACGCTCTTTGATTTGCAGAGTAGAATGATTTAGGTTATGATTAGATCTGCTTGTGTAATGGTAATCTAGATGGATGAATGTTTAATTTCAATAGATTTTGGTTATCGTTGGGTTGAATGGTTGTTCTTTATTTGCTTACTCCGACGGATTGTTTTGTTTTTAAATATTGCTGCAAATTAGTGATAAATACTAGTGAGCTTGTGGTGAATTAACAACAACCATATATAGAACCAATATTGATTTTTGTTTTTCTATGGCATCTAGGGATCTCTTGGTAACAACAATATATAGAGTTGACCAATATTGATTGTTGTTTTTCTGTTTGCCCATGGCATCTAGGTTTTTACTTGTCATTTTGTCATTTGTCTATTGCATCTGGGTTCATTTGATCAAAAGGTAGAACCTGGATTTTTACAATATATACGCCACTGTAAAATGAAATACATAACACTGGTATATATCTAGATAGTATCTCAGAGTGGATAGTAGAAGTGAGTGGTATATATGTATATGTGGATAGTCGATTTTGATATTCCTTCATATATTGTTGCAACAGACTGATATTTATATCTATATATAATTAATGTGTTTATCTCATCTCTTATAATTAAAAAGAAATCAAACCAGAGATAGACTTATACATGAATGTAAATCATACTTTGAAACTCTAGATCATTAAATACCTTGAAATGGTATACTTCAAGTTTAATAGTGAAACTGCGATGAACAGGATCACAATTACCTACACTATCGATTACAATTATGTTATCCACAAGATTAGAGGGTCATGTTTAGCTATTATTCTGAATCTGAAAATCTTCTCGACCTTAAACTAATATCATATCCTTTTGCCACACTATCACGTACTTTCATTTATGTCACTTAGCTTCTATTCTTTGCCTGATTTCATCATAATGAATAAAATCGCATATTATGGAGTCCTTCATGCATTGACCTTACGATGCCGCTATGCCATTCTTGCCCTCCTCGGCCTGCAATATGCAAATGAAATTGAAACAAATGGTCTTGATATGCAAAAGTTCCTTCTAGGGTTTTCAATCCTCTGGGAAAATAAAAATATAATCCTGCAAAAAAATATATATATAAAGTGCAATAAATATAGATCCATATACTTACATACTGCAAACAGTCTAAAGACCCAGTTATCATATGGGGAACGTGAGGGCCACACAAAGTCTGAACTTCCAGTAGATTTTCGTTGAGAAAAACCCATTTATGATTATCAGAGGCCTAGAGGCACTCACAAATGGCATATCTAGTAAGTTCGTGTTCTCGAGTCCTGTTTTCCAGATTGTCGAGGCTGTAGCAGCACAGGCTCACAGCATCCATAAAAAAGTTCTGGACTATAAAGAAATATAACACGATTCCAAAACCCGTGAAAACCACCGTGCAATCATTCGTAGAAGCCTAAACATTATACACAAACTGCGCCCTTATGCTTACGAAAACCGCGGCCATGGCAGCGACCACCATATTCTTCTGAGACACCATATTGTTGTAAACTAGATGTTCAATTCAATTCTCTAACAACTAATTTCGTGAAGAAACTCGATACCAATTACCCATATTATGTCTGTTTCGACTTCTCCTCGATTGCATATTTGGGGGTCAACGCCGCCGAGATTGGCCAATTGAGTGTGTATATTTATATAAATAAGAATCGATAGTGGGTTGAATGTTTGAATAATTTTTTGATTTCTGACAGCGCCATTGATGGTTGCCTCTGTGAGGCGTGTTCCTGGCCTGAGCGCATCATGTGACCATTCCGTCTGGTGCACCCCCCCCCCCAAACTTCCGCTGGTTTTTTTTCCAGTGTTAACAATTAGAGTCAGTACATGAATGCAGCCTTAATGGAAACCTCGTTTTAGTAACACATAAAGGAATTGTCTCAATTTAATATTTATGATTTATGAACTGTAGTATTTTTGTCGATTCACTAAGTAGGTGAATGCCACCGTAATGTAATTTTTATGGTTATTCCATTTGCAAATTATTCTAATATAAAAAGGCAAATGTAAGGTTAGTGTTAGATACAGGAATGTATGTGTTGATTTTCTGTTGCAATTTATTTCAATACAAAATGTAATGTTGATTTGTTTTAGGGAAATGTTATGGAAACATAAATCCAATGTAATGTTAAGTGTAGCCAACAGGGAATGTAAATTAATGTTATTTAATTGCAAGGTTACGGTGATAGAACATGTAATGATATTGCTAACATGGTAAGGTTACTATAATATATAAATTTTTATGGTAAATGGTAGATGGAATGTTTGTTATACAAAATAAAAATGTAAAGGTTAATGCTGATGAATATCAATGTAACGTTATGATTACTTTGTTGCCTCATTATTGTAATATAAAATGAAAGATTATTATGCTAATATTCCTATTAAAAGTGAATGTGAATGTGGTCATCTTATGGAAATGATATTGTAGTTTATTTGTTATGGATAGCACATAAGATGTAAGGCGCTTGTTATTTTTGCAAGTTATTGCGTTATAAATGTAATGTGTTTATTATTTCATGGTAGCGTATTTGTAATTTCTATTGTTATTGATAAACATATATGGTGAAATGTTCTTGAATTAAGTAAACTAAATTATTCTGAGTTAGTAAATGAGGGATGTTGTTATTTTAAATAAGGTTGTACTTGGTTGGTAAACTTCTCATGTGCTTGGTCTGCTTGTGTCGAGTGGGACGTAGACACCTCCATGTTTCTCAGAACAGTTGCTATCCCTGAGACCTTAAATAGCTAAACTCGATGGGAACGTGGGCTTGAGCGTTGCTTATGTGTCTTGGAGGTCCTAACCATTGCAGGGTAGGACGGGCGGGAAGTCAGTCTTTTATGATCAATTGATGGTTGTCTAATGCTTGCAGTACTGGTTGTGCGCCTTATGTTGTCTTGTTGTGTTCATCGTGGTTGCGTCTTGTTAGTCATCAGGTGGCGACGTAGAGTCGAATGTGATTGTTTCCCTTCTACACGTGCGCACACACTTTTAAAAATGAAAAAAAAAAATTCACTTGTTGTATGAGGTTGTCATCGTGACGAACAGGAGGTTCGTTACATATGGTATCAAAGCGGGTTCGACCCGTGACTTTGGATTCGCTATGGCTTTCGTTGACAAGATTTGATTTGATTATACTGTTGTTGATCGAGTTGATTGTGTGCGTGCAGGTAATCATGGTTAGAGGACACTGCGGATGCAGATGACGGGGTGCCAGGGGAGGAGGCATGACACCTCCAGTAGCATGCACGCCTGAGGGGTCTAACCCCCAGGGAGGCGAGCAGGTTCTCGGACAGGATTAGATAGCAGTTGGCGATGTTGTTGGGATGATGAAATATTTTCGGCGCATGTCTGAGGCACTGATCAGCCGCTTGGACAGAGATGAGGCTAGGGTGCCATTTCCCACTAAGGTTCCCTCGCGCGCACCGACCGTTACTGGTAGTGTTCACCGTGAACTCGAGAAGGTTAAATTTCCCAAGTTCTTTGGTGCCCCGAACGATGCAGCCATCGAGGCATGGTTAGAGAACATGGCAATGTGATTTTCACTTCGCGATTATACCTCCAACATGAAGGTTTGCATGGCAGTCTTTCAACTGAAGGGGAGCGCTCTTCTATGGTGGAAGACGCTCCTACGGCACCTGAACGTGGCTGTTGAAGATGTGTCATCAGAACTGTGTCATCAGAGAGAGGTATCTTTCAGAGGAATTCATTGAGCGTCAGCTCAATGAGTTCAATGCATTACGACAGGAAGGTCGTATGGTACCCATGTACGAGGCACGTTTTATGGAGCTGCTGCGGTATGCTCCGCACCTTAACATAGAGAAACTTAAGGTCAACCAGTTCGTGTTTGGCCTTAACGGAAGCCTGCGAGCAAAGGTTAGGATTCTGATGTCGCAAACCTTACACGATGCCGTCCAAAAGGCCCTCATAGCAGAAGAGGAGCTTATCAGTGGGGGTCAGACCAGGACTCCAGCGAGACCAGCAGGGCAGGTTTCATCTGGAACACCACAGCATCAAACACCAGCAAGACATACGCCGAGATATCGTGGCTTCCAGAGGGGATCCACTTTCACTACACCCCGGCGACCGCCCCCTCAGCAGTGGACACCTTATCGAGGACCACAGTACCAGCAACAGTGTCGCCCACAGCAGCAGTAGTTTAGGCCTGTTCAGCAGAACAGACCAGGGTTCCAGGCCAGTGGGCCGTCATCTTCTACTCTGGGTACCAGGACTATTGGGCCAAAGAAGGGGTGTTGGATGTGTGGGGAGCCACACTACCAGCACGACTGTCCTGTGGAGAGGACCAGAGCGTCTGGATCAGCCGGACCCACTACAGTGGGAAATTTGGTCAAGGCCCATTGGATTCATGCAGGGGTAAATAACCACTAGGCAGAGCACCAATCAACTGTGCTCGAGAAGACAGGTACTGTCACTGACCAGAACCTTAGTATTTTAATAGACCCAGGTGCTACTGAGAGTTTCATTTCTGGTGCAGTGCTAAAAAGGATTAAGGTAAAGGAAGTCGAACAGGATGATTTTAGCTTTGTAGAGATGGCTTCGGGAGCCAAGCAGAAGGTTGGAGGAAAAGTTATGGGTTGTGCCCTTAACCTGGGAGAGTTTTTCAAGAGGGTCAACTTATACGTCACAATCTTAGGATCTTATGACGTCGTGATTGGTATGGATTGGTTGGAATCGTATGAGGCGATACTCAACTATAAGACGAAACGATTGAGATTGGTTGATGATGAAGGACAGAGACATGTGATTGTAGGACGGAACCAAGGAGTTTTCCTAAGGTTCATCTCTTCCTTACAGTTACGGAAGAGTATGCACAAGGGGTGCAAGCTCTATGCGATCCTTGCGCTAAACGAAAAAGGAGTAGCGGAAGGTCCAGAACACCTTCTGGTGATGAAGGAGTTTGCGAACATATTTCCAAAGGAGTTACCTGGGATGCCGCCAGAAAGGGAATTGGAGTTTACCATAGACCTGAAATCGAGGAGAAAACCGATAGTAAGAATGCCTTATCGGATGTCGACCCCGGAGTTTCAAAAGTTTAAAACGCAACTGAAGGAGTTGCTAGACCTAGGACTAAAACGTCCCAGTGTGTCACCGTGGGGTGCACCTGTCATTTTCATACGAAAGAAGGATGGGTCATGGAGGCTTTGTATTGACTACCGTCAACTGAACAAGGCTACAATCAAGAATAAGTGTCCCTTGCCGAGAATTGATAATCTGTTCGACCAAATGAAGGGTGCGACAGTGTTCTCTAAGATCGATTTGCAATCAGGGTATCACCAGTTACGGATCAAGGAGGATGACATCCCTAAGACCGCCTTTAAGATGAGGTTTGGACATTACAAGTCTATTGTTTTACCATTTGGACTGACAAATGCCCCAAGAGTTTTTATGAGTTTGATGAACGGGGTGTTCCATGAGTACTTGGACAAGTTCGTCCAAGTATTCATTGACGATATTTTGATCTACTCTCGGATGATGGAGGAGCATGACGAGCACTTATGCTCGGTTCTATAGTGTCTACAAGAGCACAAATTGTATTGGAAGTTGTCCAAATTCTCTTTTTATCAATCGATGATTCACTACCTAGGGTATGTCATCTCCGGCGAAGGTATCGCTGTGGATCCAGCCAAGGTCGAGGCTATTATGGAATGGCCTGCGCCGACGAATGTCATGGAGGTGTGTAGCTTTATGGTTTTAGTAGGATACTATCGATGGTTTGTCGAAGGATTTTGGAAGATAGCAAATCCGAACATGGAATTGTAGAAGAGAAACAAGAAGTTTGTTTGGACCAAAAAATGCGCGGAAGCATTTCAGAGGCTTAAGGAGTTGTTAACAACAACGTCGATACTAAAGATCCCTGACATGGACACAAACTTCTTGGTATGCACATATGCATCCAAGGAAGGTTTAGGTGGAGTCTTGGTGCAAGACAGACGAGTGATTGCTTACATTTCGAGGAAATTGAGAAGGCATGAGGAGAACTACGTGACGTAGGATTTGGAGTTATTAGCCATCGTATATGCCTTGAAGGTTTGGAGACACTACTTGGTTGGATGGAAATTTGAGCTAAAGATTGATCACTGTGGACTACAACACATATTTACGCAAAGCGACCTGAACGTGCGACAACGACGTTGGTCGGAATTGCTTAGCGAGTACGACTTTGAGATTACTTACATAAAGGGAATGGTGAACCGAGTGGTGAATGCTTTGAGTTGGAGGCCACACATATTTTCGGTGTGGCCTCTTTAGATGAATCTACGTGAAAAGATTCTAACCTTACAGCGTGATGACGACTGGTACATGGAGCTCGAGGGCTTTATTGGACAAAACACAATGATGGTACCATGATATGAGAGATTTTCTTTCGATAGAGATGGGTTATTGAGGTTTAAAGGTCAGATTTACATACTGCCAAATGACGAGTTGAGGATGTTGATCCCGAGTGAGGCTCATAGAGCAGTTTACATGGCTCACCCGGGAGTTACGGAGATGAGGGTAGATATTAAGCCCTTATTCTTCTGGAGGGGAATGAAGGCCGACATAGTTAACTATGTGGCCAGGTGTCTGGAGTGTCAGCAGGTAAAGGCTGAAAATAGACACCCAGTAGGATTACTACAACCACATGTCATTCCGGAATTGAAATGGCAAGTTATTTCGATGGATTTTATTTTTGGATTGCCACTGATGACAAGGAGACACGACTCGATTTTTGTAGCAGTAGACACTCTGATGAAGAGTGATCACTTTCTTCCTGTGCATACAATGTATCAGGCACCTGACATAGCTAGAGTTTTTATTAGTGAGATTGTGAGGCTGTATGGTGTGCCCAAGAGGATTATATCCGATCGAGGATCGATGTTTAATGGACGATTTTGGACAAGTTTCCAAGAGGCCTTGGGAACTCAACTTAACTTTAGTACTGCGTATCACCCAGAGACTGAAGGATAGACAGAACAAACAAACCAAACCTTGGAAGACATGTTGCGCATGTACGTGATGGACCAACAAAAGAGTTGGGAGGAATTCTTGCCTCTAGTAGAGTTCGCTTACAACAACAGTTACCAGAGCACCATTAAAATGGCGCCTTTCGAGTTTCTCTACGGTCGACCATGTCGGATGCCCTTAAGTTGGGATCAACTTGAGGATAGGGTCCTAGTGATACCAGAAGCGATCCAAGAAATGGAAGAGAAAATGCAAACCATAAGACAAAGGATTAAAGAAGCGCAGGATCGACAGAAGAGTTATGTCGATGCACACCGAGTCGATCGAAGTTATGAGGTCAGCGACCGAGTATTCTTGTGGGTTAAACCACATAAGAGTTGTATCAAGTTTGGAAAGGGAGCTAAACTCTCTCCTAGGTTCATGGGACCTTTCAAGATTGTGGAGAGAAAGGGGCCCGTGGCCTATCGACTAGACTTGCCTGATTCTTTGAGGCATATGCACGATGCTTTTCATGTATCTTTTTTGAGACATTATATTAGTGATCCTACACATGTGATTGACATGAGTTCCTTGCAGGTATCAGACGAGGGAGCGCTCAGGGCTGAGCCAGTCCGCCTCTTAGATCATCGCGTTCCACAGTTACGACGTCGAACGGTAGACCAGGTCAAGGTCCAGTGGGACAATTATAGTCTACACTCAGAGACCTAGGAGGACGCATATGATATGCACCAACAATTTCCATTTTTGTTTGATAGATAGACTTATGATACTGTGATACATTTACTTTGGCATTTATACTATGAAACTTCAGGACGAAGTTTAGACCAAGAGGGGGTGTATGTAACATCCCGCTCTGGCGCACTGAGAAAACTTATTCTCTGAGGACACTTGCTCGCAAGTGATATGGACTTTTATGATAAGAAAACCTTTATCCTTGACTATGATGTGATATGATATATGACTTGATGTTTTACTACTTGACCTAGACAGGTGCTATTGACTCATTTTTATTGAGTGTGCAGGGTTTTGGACCTTGAGGATGCAGAGGCATCGATGGAACCCCTTGGACTCCGGATTGAGTCGGGGAGTGTGCTATTTGGGTTGATTTATTTACTGTGATATTTCATTGATTTGATGATATTATGTGGACATGTTCCGACACGATTGTTGATGATGCAGGCTAATGATAGCTTGCCAACCAGACTCACATATGGAGTAAAGGGGTCACACATGATTTCCAGAGAGGTTGAGGGAGAGGTGTGGACAAAATCCCTTCCACGGCCTACTAGCACTCCCACCATGGCTTGAACTATAGGTTAACGATTACCTAGTTTGAGAGGATCCACGATGCTAGAAGGGCAGACTGCGAAAGTCGCTCACGATGACTCTAAGGGGCGTGCAATAAGCTGGGGGCCTTATTCTTTAGAAACCCTTAGTCTCCCACAAGTTCACCTGGCGGAGTGTTGACTCCAGGGGTTATTGATGTCTAACATTCAGTCAAGTTGGCGAGTGGCACCCTTGGAGCACGTGGTGCATCCTGAAGGGCACATCGCGCTAAAGAAACACAAGTTGGTGAGTGGCACCCTTGGAGCACGTGGTGCATCCTGAAGGGCACGTCGCACTAAAGGAACACAAGTTGGAGAGTGGCACCCTTGGAGCACGTGGTGCATCCTGAAGGGCACGTCGTGCAAAAGAAACACAAGAGGCGAGTGGCACCCTTGGAGCACGTAGTGCATCCTGAAGGGCACGTCGCTTGATGTGGATGAAGGAACAAACCTAGATGGCCCTAAGACATTAGTGCCTTAAGAAATTCATAAACAACTTCCCTAATAATTGTCGCCCAGTTCAGAATCTAAGTCCCAAATCTAAAACTTCTCTAGGGTAAAATTTTGTTCAACCTTAAGAAAAAGACCCTATAAAAATATAAATAAAAATTTAAACTAAAAACCACTTAAGTGATAGTTTTAGTCTTCATAATTTTTTGGGTAAAATGAAGAGAGTAATAAATTAATAAAAATACGTGGTTTTAAATTATAAAGAAGGAATAATTATTTAACTTGTGAAAGGGTAAAAATATTTAAAATTAGTAATAAAGGAAAGGACTAAATAACACAACTTCCATTTTGGCCTTAATAAAAAGTGGAAAGAATGGAATAATAAGAATGAGGAAACTGAGTAATGGAGGAAACATAATAAAAGAAAGTTGGGAACTTATGGTAAAAAGCGAGGTCAACATAGTAAGGAATCTACAATTAAGAACCTTCTAATTTGAGCTAATTTAGCAACTTCATTTTTAGGGAAAGTATTTAAAACATGTAAGGGGATCTAAGAACACCTAGGAGTAAATTTAGGAGAAACTCTAGGTGGGTGAGGGAAATGAGTCATTTAATAAATTTAAAGAAAATAATTATTGGAGGAAAGAGCGGGATGGGCGACACTTGTGCGAAAGAGAATATTTAGAATATTTTTATTTAAAACTTAATTTAATTGTGATTTAGGGAAAGTTGGAGGTTCTAAAAACTCTATAAAATAAAGGGAAGATGGAGGAAGAAAGGATGGGCTGATAGCGTAACGTTACGCTGCCGGATTTGTGACTTGATTGATTACGTGTGGGGAGTTGGGTTTTCTCAGCTCGGATAGGAGTGGTAGCTCAGCCTTGCGAGGCGAGTTGGGAAGCTAGAGATACCATCTAGACAGTGTGTGGCCCCTTTGCATCTCAGGGGGCTAAGGGGGAAGCAGAGTACACCTAGCATTGGCTGGGAGGTACCGGTGAGGTCTGGACGGTCGACGAGTAGGTGTGGCACGGAGCGCACGGGCATCATACGAGGCTGGAGTTAAGGCAACGGTACACTCTTTGATTTGCAGAGTAGAATGCTTTAGGTTATGATTAGATCTTCTTGTGTAATGGTAATCTAGATGGATGAATGTTTAATTTAAATAGATGTTGGTTATCGTTGGGCTAAATAGTTGTTCTTTATTTGCTTACTCCGGCGGATTGTTGTGTTTTTAAATATTGCTGCAAATTTGTGATAAATACAAGTGATCTTGTGGTGAATTAACAACAACCATATATAGAATCAATATTGATTTTTGTTTTTCTATGGCATCTAGGGATCTCTTGGTAACAACAATATATAGAGTTGACCAATATAGATTGTTGTTTTTCTGTTTGTCCATGGCATCTAGGTTTTTACTTGTCGTTTTGTCATTTGACTATTACATCTAGCTTCATTTGATCAAAAGGTAGAACCTGGATTTTTACAATATATACGCCACTGTAAAATGAAATACATAACACTGGTATATATCAAGATAGTATCTCAGAGTGGATAGTAGAAGTGAGTGGTATATATGTATATGTGGATAGTCGATTTTGATCTTCCTTCATATATTGTTGCAACGGACTGATATTTATATCTATATATAATTAATGTGTTTATCTCATCTCTTATAAATAAAAAGAAATCAAACCAGAGATAGAATTATACATGAATGTAAATCATACTCTGAAACTCCATATCATTAAATACATTGAAATCGTATACTTCAAGCGGAATAGTGAAACTACGATGAACAGGATCACAATTACCTACACTATCGATTACAATTATGTTATCCACAAGATCAGAGGGTCATCTTTAGCTGTCATTCTGAATCTGAAAATCTTCTCGACCTTAAATTAATATCATATCCTTTTCCCACACTATCACGTACTTTCATTTATGTCACTCAGCTCTTATTCTTTGTCTGATTTCATCATAATGAATAAAATCGCATATTATGGAGTCCTTCATGCATTGACTTTACGATGCCTCTATGCCATTGTTGCCCTTCTCGTCCTGCAATATGCAAATGAAATTGAAACAAATGGTCTTGATATGCAAAAGTTCTTTCTAGGGTTTTCAATCCTCCGGGAAAATAAAAATACAATCCTGCAAAAAAAATAAATATAAAGTGCAATAAATATAGATCCATATACTTACATACTGCAAACAGTCCAAAGACCCAGTTATCAGGTGGGGAACATGAGGGCCACACAAAATCTGAACTTCGAGTAGATTTTCGTTCAGAAAAACCCGTTTATGATTATCAGAGGCCTGGAGGCACTCACAAATGGAATATCTGGTAAGTTCGTGTTCTCGAGTCCTATTTTCCAGATTGTCCAGGCTCTGGCAGCACAGGCTCACAACGTTCAAAAAAAAAGTTCCGGACTATAAAGAAATATGACACGATTCCAAAACCTATGAAAACCATCGTGCAATCATTCATAGAAGCCTGAACATTATACACAAACTGCGCCCTTATGCTTACGAAAACCACGGCCATGGCAGCGACCGCCATATTCTTCTGAGACACCATATTGTTGTAAACTAAATGTTCAATTCAATTCTCTAACAACTAATTTCATGAAGAAACTCGATACCAATTACCCATATTATGTCTGTTTCGAATTCTCCTCGATTGCATATTTGGGGGTCAACACCGCCGAGATTGGCCAGTTGAGTGTATATATTTATATAAATAAGCATTGATAGTGGGTTGAATGTTTGAATAATGTTTTGATTTCTGATAGTGCCATTGATGGTTGCCTCTGTGAGGCGTGTTCCTGGCCTGCGCGCATCATGTGCCCATTCCGTCTGGTGTGCCCCCCCCAAACTGCCCCTGGTTTTTTTTTCAGTGTTAACAATTAGAGTCAGTATATGAATGCAACCTTAATGGAAACCTTGTTTTAGTAACACATAAAGGAATTGTCTCAATTTAATATTTATGATT
>JZKD02S1673687.1:699548-720029 GCA_000966675.3 Picea glauca | reverse complement strand
TTCTAAATAAAAAAAATACTTTTATATGTCGGAAGTTGAATAACTTGTGAAAATACAGTTTTTTTTGTCATAAAACAAGCAAAAGTGTAACCCACCTTCATGATTTCACCCTGAACTGTAGTATTTCTGTCGATTCATTAAGTAGGTGAATGCCACCGTAATGTAATTTTTATGGTTATTCCATTTGCAAATTATTCTAAGATAAAAAGGCAAATGTAAGGTTAGTGTTAGATACATGAATGCATGTGTTGATTTTCTGTTGCAATTTATTTCAATACAAAATGTAATGTTGATTTGTTTTAGGGCAATGTTATGGCAACATAAAGCCAATGTAATGTTAAGTGTAGCCAACTTGGAATGTAAATTAATGTTATTTTAATTGCAAGGTTACGGTGATAGAAAATGTAATGATATTGATAATATGGTAAGGTTACTTTAATATATAAATTGTTATGGTAAATGGTAGATGGAATGTTTGTGATACAAAGTAAAAATGTAAAGGTTAATGCTGATGAATATCAATGTAACATTATGATTACTTTGTTGCCTTATTATTGTAATTTAAAATGAAAGATTATTATGCTAATATTCCTGTTAAAAGTGAATGTGAATGTGGTCATCTTATGGCAATGATATTGTAGTTTATTTGTTATGGATAGCACAAAAGTTGTAAGGCACTTGTTATTTTTGCAAGTTATTCCGTTATAAATGTAATGTGTTTATTATTCCATGGTAGCGTATTTGTAATTTTTATTGTTATTGATAAACATATATGGTGAAATGTTCTTGAATTAAGTACACTAAATTATTTTGAGTTAGTAAATGAGGGATGTTGTTCTTTTAAATAAGGTTGTACTTGGTTGGTAAACTTCTCGTGTGCTTGGTATACATGTGTCGGGCGGGACGTAGACACCTCCATGTTCCTCAGAATAGTCGCCAGCCCTGAGACCTTAAATGGTTAAAATCGATGGGAGCCTGGGCTTGAGCGTTGCTTATGTGTCTTGGAGGTCCTAACCATTGCAGGGTAGGACGGGCGGGAAGTCAGTCTTTTATGATTGATTGATGGTCATCTAATTCTTGTAGTACTGGTTGGGTGCGTTATGTCGTCTTATTGTGTTCAGCGTGGTTGAATCTTGTTAGTCGTCAGGGGGCGACGTAGAGTCGAATGTGGTTGTTTCCCTTGTACATGCGCGAACACACTTTTAAAAACAAAAAAAAAAAAAATCACTTGTTGTAAGAGGTTGTCGTCGTGACGAATGGGAGGTTCGTTACATTATTATATAAATAAAGTATTTATATATAATATTATAATATTGTATAAATTAGTTATATATATTATTATATAAAACATTGTGTTCCCATAATGGGTATTGTTCGACGCATTCTGATATGAAGAAATGTTTGTAACAACGTGATGTAAGGACATGCACATATATGAAAGAAAGTGATGGGAGGGATATGTGCATAGTAGTGCGATGTTACAAAGTTCGTCGCAATGTGATGAATGAAAGATTTTTGTAAAATAAGAAGGTTTGTGCATGAAGGTCACATTGCAATATGGGGAAATGCAAGTATATCAAATGGTGGTGCTATGTTTCGTCACATAGTCATGTCATCTCAAAGTGAGTAGAAATGCGATATTATAACATGGTGTTTGAATGAACATCACATTCTGATGTGCATGGAAGGAAATGTCAGGTTTAGTGACATTTCAACATTACATGAAGGGTTGTATAAATTTGTGTTTTTCCTTGAGGGTTATATAAAATTATTAATTTCCTTAAGGGTTATATTGTGTAATGAAGAAGTATATGCTTCGGTAAGGAGAAATGTTATAGAAAATTGTCATAATTTCATATGAAAAGAAGAGGAGAATGACTTAAAGAAAAAATCCCATTGCAACATGCATATTTTAGACTTGTTCATTGCAATGTGAAGAAAGAAAGAGTTTTGTAATATAACAAGGTTTCTACATGAATGTAATATTGTGATGTGAGGATATGCGAGAATATCAAACCATGGTGCTATGTTTCATCACATAATGATGTCATCCCAAAGTGCATAACAAAGCGATGTTATGAAATTAGTCAGAATGTAAAAAAGGAAAGAGTTTTGTAACATAACATGGTTTTTGCATGAATGTCACATTGTGATGTGCATGGAAGGAAATGTCAAGTTTAGTGACAATGCAACATTACATGAAGGATTGTATAAATTTATGATTATCCTTGAGGGTCATATAAATCTATGTCTTTCCTTAAGGGTTATATTGTGTAATGAAGAGGTGTATTCCTGGGAAAAGATAGATGTTATAGAAGATTGTCACGTTTTCAGAGGGATAAAATAGGAGGATAAGTTAAAGAAAAAATCCCATACCAACATATCAGAGCAATGTTATTGTAGAATTGAATGCTAATGTTATTTCTTAAACAGATATTAGAACAATTATATTTGGAGAGGTTAAATATAAAACCATTTGATACAATGGTAATTTAAAAGTAATAAATTGATGTCCAGTAATTGAATATTGTTTAAGAGATTTTTTGAGGAAAACATTTTAAGTGTGAAGTTGGTGTTGCAGTGTACTTTAAAGAATATGTCATATTGGAAAATATGGTGGGAAGTATTTTTATGAAGTTGAGATGAATATTATACACTTTCAAAAGGTTCACCTTAAATTAGAAATATAAAAATCCATGAGACTATGTTTGAAATTCATTAATTCAGAGGTCAAATGTTATATTATTCCATATTGATACAATTTTAATATAAAAAGATAAATAACTTGAATGGGAAGACCGATATCCACATTTCAAAAAAAGGTTAAAGTTATGTTTGTTGTAGACATAAGAATGACATTAGACATTGCAATAAATGGATATAACAAAACATAATAGGAAGGGGAAATCATATATGTTAGACATGTATAACAAAAAAAGGAAATGCATATCAATAATACATTGACAATTAAAAATTAATAAAGTGATTATGTTACTTTGAATGACACATATCAACATTTTGAGAGTAATAAAGGTTGTGTTTGGTGTAGAAATGTGAATAAACATTTTACTTTGCAACATATGGACAACAATAATTGAATAGATAGACTTCTGAACAAAATACATAAAATTTGTGGTTGATATCTTTAAAACAGTTTTTTTTTTATTAAAAAAATTTATTCCTTAAATGGTAAATAGAACAAAAGTTATTCCAAATTACAACCAGATTTATGACATATGGAACACCAATTAACGCCAATGGTAACTTGACGACCCCTTTGTCGTTCGAGCCATTCTCTACGTAATTTTCTACCAGATTCTCTGTCAGAAATGTGTTGAAAATCACGAATCATTTCTTTCACCTTAGATAAACAATCCAGGGTATCATCAAACAAGTGTGTAGGAGTTCCACTTCTCCTACTAATCATCTCTTGAATTCCAATAAGAAATTGTTGTTGAGTTGTGATATTATGAATTGTTGAAATATATGTTGATGCACTTTCATTATCCATAACTGCATGTAAAAAAGACAAATAATATGTTAATAATAAATATTTAGTATGACTAGAATAAAAAGGTAAACATAATGAAACATTCAATCTTACAAATTCTGAATACAATAGTTATATTGACCCCTTTAAAAAAATGTTGCAAGAAAAATTGAATGAGTAAAAAAGACGTATTTTTTAAAGGAATTTTTAAAACCGTTAAAAAAAATATAGAAAGGTATAATAAATTGTATCGGAGAAAGAGTATGGTTTGTAAAAAAATGGAAAACATAATGAAAATGATGATTTTTTTTTTATTTCAAAAAAGTAATATGGATTCAATGAACATTTACATGTTTTTTACAAACATTAAGAAATGATAATTTCAAGAAAAAAATATCAAAGGAGAAAAAACGAACTTAACACAAACATTCTATGTAAAGTGAAAATATTTAAATTGAATGTTACAATGATATGGACTTTAATCTTTCCTCTTCTTTTTTCCTAATTGTAACATATGCACTGTTTTTCATCTTTTCATAGCAATGAAAAGAGAAAGGTGGTGATATGCGTAAACCATCTATTGACTTGACTCTTGATATAGATGTGAAGGTCAACCCTTGCTACTCTTTGTTTCCAATATCAATTGTTGGACGTTCTAAAGTCAACCCCTATGATTTGTGAATAGTAAGGGCCCATGCCATCTTCAGAGGAATTTGTTTATGATTTCTTCTTATAACTGGTGTGATAGGTACAATGTTTGGATTTATTGGGTCAAATAGAACACAAATGTACTTATCAAAATGAACATTTGTATACATTGGAAGCTGCGGAGGCTTTGAGCCAGACATATAGAATATATTCTGAATGTAACCAAGAGCGCCATTCACTAAGCCAGCTTCAACCCACAAGTTACATGTCAACATGACACATTGTCTAGGGCATAAGAGAACTTCACATTCCAATTGATCATCATCAAGAACATCAATTTCCGTTCGTCGTGTATGCTCAGCAACATATCGTGCAATTGGAGAATTTAATGATTTCAACATCTTCCTATTATGCAATTTCACCAAATTATTTGTTGGGAACAAGTAAAGTGTTGAATTAAATAAATTCCTCTCCTCAAGAGGAAAATTCATATCAACCCATGATATAAGTAGCTCCCAATCATCAAAAAGGGGTTCAACATTTCTTATGTTCATTAACAATCTATGAAAACAAAATTGTTTCAGATCATTTCCTTGCTGTCAGAATATTGTATCCAAGGTGGCAACGATGTTGAATTTATTCCATAAAACTTTCCCTATTGTATTTTCTACATATAAAGGCTTATCTCTGATAGGAGGCAATTGACCAAGGTTACCCACAAGAATAATAGATCTACCACTAAAATGAGAAGATTTATTATTCGGAAATGCTTCTCGCAATTGAGAATTAATCTATATGAATAACCTTGGTCCTAAAAAACTCATTTCATCTATTAAAATATATCGAATATGCCTCATTTCTTCTTGAAATATTGCTAGATACTGCCCCTATAGTGGTCACATATCCTTAATAGGAATTTTTAGTGCTGTGTGTATTTTTTTTGCATGTATATTAAAAGAAGCTATTCCTGTTGGGGCGAGCAAAAGCAAAGGACTATTTCCATTAGACGACGAAGTAGAAAGAGAATGAAAAATACAATGAATAAGAAAAGACTTTCCAGTGTCTGTAGTACCCTGAAAAATCATTAGAAGAGGTTCAGGACTTGCATATTGATTTGAATGTTGTAAAATGATATCAAAAGCAAATAGTTGTTTCTCTACCAAGGAAGATGAAGATACATATCTGGGATGATGATTTTCAACAATAACACCTCTTGATTTTGCATTTCTTATAAAATAAATAGCCTCTTCCGCAACATCATTTGAATTTGTTGTTTTCTCCCAGTCAAAACATATATCAAAGTCCCTTCGGCCAAGAGTGTGAAGGTAAGAAACATTGACACTATTAGGAGGAACCAAATGAGATAAAAGATGCCATTCTTCAAAATCTTCTTCCACATGGGTTGGTTGTTCTTGGAAATCATCATCATCTTCAACATTTTCTGAAGAGACAGGGGCCCGATGAACACGCCATGGTCGATGTCGAATATTTCTCCAATTTTCAATCACTGTTTCATCTGAAAGGCCAATATCAATGGGAATGTTCCTAAAAGGTTTGTACAAAATCAATTCAGACCAAAAAAAAATTTGGAATTATTCCGAAGCCTCATCGGGAATAGAATAAAAGAGTGGCCAAACACTAACAATGGCATGGACATTTCTAGGTTTCCATTTCTCTTTCTTACGTTTGGAAGAAAAGGTCCAAGATCTTGTTGTTTCTATCAAACACAAATGACCAATAAAATCAGGTCTCTGTTGATACATTTCAACAAAATTGTTGGGACATGAAAATTGATGGGGGTTCTTTGGCACATTTGTAAAAAACTTTCTCCCAACATTTAAGGAAACAAAGTTTCGATTGAAAAGTACAAGGGGTAGATTTAGTAACATATGGCATGTTTCTTGGGCTCCAATGTCACGATAAACAAGTGTTTCAACAAGGAATCTTCTATATGCAGATAGAATAGAATCTTCTAAGGCACTAGAATTTGAAATTCTAGTTAGCATATCTTGATAACTTTCCGACCTCTTTTCTGCTTTGGAAGCATACTTAGCAATGTATTTCAACATAGCATGTCGAGAAACCACTGTTTGAAAATCAACATTTTCACCCCACATTGCAAGAAGATCTACATTATGGACATTTAGCCTATCGTCATTTATTGTTGGCTCATATTTTTTTCTACCTTTCTCATCTATGAATAATAGTGAATCGTCTCAAACCTCCCATGGAGCATTGTAGAGGCAAGTGAGAACATAACCTTTCTTACGCAAGAATGAATCTACACTACACTTTGTATGTCTTTGAACATGGTTCAACAAATGTTCATAATCATCAAGAGGATTGGAAGAAAAAATTTGTTCCTTATTCAATAGGTAGGGATCATCATTGATGCTTTGAGGAACCATTATGTTTCGGTGATGAATGTCACATGGATTCCATGTTGTTACAAATCTATCAAAATATGTCTTTGCAACATGCACATCTAAATGATTAGACCAATCCAATATTTCCATGTTTGGAGCACCTTCCAACCATAAGAAGCCATGGATGTGAGCTAACCCTCTATGTTGCCACTCATATCTAGAAAAGAAGAAGATATAGTAAACATATATAGAAGAAAAAAGACAACAACAACTGATAAATAAATTAGATAGTATAAATATAACAACATGAACCTGTACCAATAATATTTAGCACCAAGATATTTTTGGAAGACTTCTTATCAAAAGATATTGAATCTATGATGCATAAAAATGGCAAGGGGGTACTTGATAACATTCTCAATTTTTATACGATGTTGATTTAAACCATGATAATTTTCACTCCTCGGCATCACATTATGCAGGTCTAGCCACTTTGTGTCAGCTTCACTCAAAGTAAAAATAGAGTTGGACAACCGAATTGAGTAATCATGTGAATAAGTTCAGTACGAAACTTTGTCCAATAGGCTCTTGTTCCTCTGAGTGAAGAACCAAAATGCATAAGGTGCTCAGCCAATTTATTATCAGGTAAATCTATGAGTTGTTCACACAATGCTTCTACTATTGTTGGGGAGTAATCATGTATATTTTTCTTTACAAACATGCAACAGTTTCTTTGCTTCGATGTCTTATTATCATGTTCAATAAGAAGTATCGAAAGCGAGGATGGCTTCCAAATCTCTGATCAAAGTATCTGAGCAGATGTAATCCATATTCATGAAGTTGAATGTTACAAATACATGGATGCAACCAATCAACTTCACCAGTGGGGAATAATGTGGGGAATGCCATGTCTAATAACCCTTGAGTATTATATTCATTGATCGGAGATGAACCAATATCTAGCCAATCGGTCGATTGAATAGGTGAATGCTCAAAATTTTCAATAAATGTTCTTATTTCTTCGATTTCTCTACGTTAATTGGGTAGGAGGGCAACAAAAGATGAAGGATGAGAGAGGAAACGGTCAGCGGGAAACCCTTGAATTCCATCAATAGTGTGATTTATTTATTCAATATCACAATCAACAAATTTAAGCCTAGTTGACACATCTGTTGGGTTTTCGGGGAGAGAAGCAACTGAGTTCATGTCAATTTGAACATCTTGATAAAATTTATCCATTTGAATTTTGTAATACAATGCATTCATCACCTGTGATCTATTGACATAACATTCATAATATTTAGATTGGGCATCACATCTCCTAACAATTAGGAAGTCAAGATCTTGAACACATCATGGAATATTTCTAGCAATGACAGAAATATCTCAATGAAAGATAATTGTGTGGCCACTATATTTATATTTCCCACCACGAGAATGTGTCACTTGCAATATAGGATTGACACGTGCTATGCGCATCTCTTCAACTTGGTTAAGTACTTTTAGAACATGAGATTGCTCACCAGGATCCATGTGATTCCATCGAGAAAAACAATGGGAACCTTTCTCTTGCTTACGCCTTTTACAAATAGGTCCTTCATACCCCCTCACAACTTGGATTCCATGATACAATTCTTGGAAAACATGGCACATTTGGGCAATGGAGAGGTTATCTATATTCACTAGAAAAGATTTCTGTATTGCAATCACGTTGGGATGAAATTGTACATGTCCTCTTAGCATGGGACCTTGTTCAACACCAATGGGAAGAGTAAAATTACCTCAAAAATAAACTTCATCTTCAACAATGTTAGAGGGCCCACCCAAATTTGCAACAGGCGTATTGGCCCTGTGACTTCCAACATTTATTTCCCTTAAATTCATGGATTGCATTTCTCTAGCTTGATTGCATTGAATGGTGTCCTGGTCACAAAATAATAAAAAATTTAATGTCAAGCTAAGTGTAAAAAATGAGGAGTATAAATGTATAAATGAAAACCAAATCAAATACATACAAAATCAACATTTGTTCTCCAATTAGATGGTCCAAGAAGATTTCAAGGCAGGTTATGAGATGGTTCTCTTTGAATTCAAACATCATCAGCTTCAAGATGTACAAAGTTCATTTCGATACCTATATTCGAATGAAAATTGTCCCGAGAGAACAAAAAATATATAGTTAAAGCCATCAATTGTTAGAAAGAATTGCTAGTATAGTCATCATGAATGAGGGTTCAAATACCTTTGTTGTTCCAAGTGAAATAGTATGTGGGATGATTTATGTTTTTGGTGGTGCAACATGTTCTTCAAAATGAGGGTTGTGATAGGAAGAACCAATGTTAGCAGCAAGAGTTTGTAAATTTTCTAGAAAACGGGCAAACACGTGATGAATAGGAACTTCAGTAACTCTAGCCTACATGTTTTATGTCATTGCTCCATGCTCTAAACTTGCACTTCCATTTCTTGAAGTATGTAGGTTTTCATTCGTTGGTATCCTATGTACGTGATTATCTTCCATAATACGAGAAGTTTCTCGGATAAAATGAATGTTGTTAGAAGATTGTGGAATAAAAGAAATATAAGGATTATGAAAAGATTCTGGGAATGAAACATTGATGGGAAATGTTATTTTCATGATATCATCCAAACTGCGATACTTACGGCTAATGGGAAAATCAATTTCGGGACTACTATCCCTGGTCCTTCTACGATATAGAAGTCTTCTACATTCATTTATTCCATCTTTGTTTTGTTCATACCGTAAACGAAAATTTTCATTAGCCCTGTCACGTGATGCAGGTGATCTATTGCATTTGGTAGAACGCTTACTTGTGTTTTCGGTGGACATTTATACAACTACATACAAATAAAAACATATTGTTAACATTATCAAATGGAATAAAATTCATAAGAAAAATTCCAACAATTATATAACCCTAACAAGTGTAGTACAATAAAGATTTAAATTTATATGCAATTTTGAATCGGAAAACGATTAAAGTATAAATTAAAATGATATGAAAATTTACTTTAGAAAAATATCTAAAAGCGTATAATCAAAATATATAAATTTCAAAAAGAAAATTCAAATAACATAAATAACTTGTTAGAACCGTATATATAATTCCAATGAACGCACTTTATTAAAGAGAGCAAAAATTATTTAAAGTATATAGTATGAATAGTTTAAGAGATGCCACGAATCCTATTACATCCTTCATTGATCCCCAATGATGGAATGTCATTAACAGAGTCCATATTTAGAATAAGTGGAAAAACATTTCTGCTTTCAATTAGATCATTGAAATTCTCAATCTTAGGAAAGTGGAACCCATATCTTTGTTCATTGGATACATTATCGATAGTAGTAGGCATACATAACCCAGTCATCAAATTATAGAATAGGAAGGGAACGTCCAAGTTGTAGTTGCACATAAGGATCGTCTCATGCAATGTTCGAAATGGAAGATAACCAGGACATTTCTTATTTATATATGTAGAAATGTTTTTCAATAAAGTCCATTTGAATCCCCAATCATCCTCAAAATATCCTATTCTTCGTTCTGAATCATCTTGACCAAACTGGAAATTTTCAACTTCCTCAATAGACCAAATAGAGATTGAACCATCATTGATGAGACATATAAGTTTGTTATTATATAATGCTAATGACATACATCGTATGTCTGTGATGGGAACAAATGAAAAACCCCATTCATTTTTTCCAACATCAAACCAATAGATTGTGTAATCATAGCAAGGGTAATCTTCATAATCTTTGTCTAAATACAACCAAAACAATTTACTCTTATAGAACACTACATCCTTAGGGGGTGTAGTGCCACCATACAAAAGTTTTTTCCTTCGCCACACCCTATCAAAGCTGATGCAAATGTAAAACTTTGACTGCATTCTTTTATAAACATGTTTCAAGAAAATCCAATCATATTTATTGGCACTGACTTTTTCCAGTAGCGAAAAGAAACCCGAGTCTCCAACCAATACACAACCAATATTTTTAAATTCCTTGGTAAATGGATTCATCACAAAATAATTGTTTCAATGGTAGCATTCTGTTGGCGAAGATATCAAAATCATCGATCCAACCGTACACTCAACTCGGTAACTGGAATCAATAAAAGGTATAAGAAAATGAGAAATGTGACATTTCTGATTAAGGTAATCTCCAAGGAAATAATTTTTCCTATCATGGAAGAAAGGGTCGAGAAAACCAAATTCGTTCATGGAAATTAGATTGCATTCTGAAAAGAATTTTTTTCTTTGTAAAAATCCCTTCCATCGTTTACAAACGGTTCTAAATTTAATCAACACTGATGAAGGAAGCCATATAAAGACCATTTGCAAAATATCAAATGGCAAAGAACTCCATATGCTGGGATCCATAGTCATTTCAACACTGAAAAAATACAGAATTAATTGGATCATTTAATAAGAAAGACTAAAACATAGAAACATAAACACAATCATAAATTATGACAACGATGAATAAAAAACATTTCTATAAAAAAAATTGGACCTTAGAAGCATTGAGATGAAGATGAAAAGGAAACAAAAAATGCTTTGAACATTAAATTTTGTATGCTTTTGGAAAACCATTATTCATAGAGGGGTAGAATACCTATATGTACATGCATAATTATCCTTAGGAAGTATAAAATAGAGAACCAATATGTGTACACTATATTTACTTGTTCTCTCTATTTATAATCATAAAATATAGTTTTCCTCTGTTTACAATCATAAAATATAGTTTCTAAAACTCGAAAAATACAGGAAAATTTTATTTTTCTCATGCTCTATATATATAGTTTCTGAAACTTGAAAAAAAAAAATTTCAAGGTAAAAATAATTTTTAAGCTATTGAAATCCACATATCCTTTTGGTGGATAGTAAAAGAAAAAATATATAGTTTACGATTAATAGAAAACACCCTACAATATATCAAATATTGTTTTAAGATATACTAAATTTAAAGTGATTTAACTGAGTACGTATCATTATCTTTGGTGTTTCAACCAAGAATATATGAAAGGCCTTTTCACGCCTTTGTTTTATCTAATAATCCTCACCCAATTAAGGGAAGTGATTGCAAACACATGGAAAGTAGTGAGTAGTTAGTGATTACAAACACAATCAATACTAACATCCTTCCTTTCAAAGAACTTACTACCACCTTACTATCCTTTGTGATCAAAACTCCATTCAATAGTGGAATCCTACAATCTGGACCCAATTGAACAATGTAAGGAAATATACACACTAAGCTTAATAATCTCTATAGTTGTAGACACACTCCTAGCCCCTTAATCCATGCAAGTTGTAGTAGAATCAGTAACGATAACACTCAACTGTAACATAACATGGTTTTTAATTGATTTAATAATGTCAATCAAGGTAATACCCTTCCAATATTTGACCCTTACCTTTCCTCCTACGAGTGTAATTTAAATGAAATAAAATCTTCTAGTTTATAGTTCTAGTAATGCCAATCTTCGAGTGCATCAAATGTTTTTCATTCTACAATTGAGAATCAATGATAAAAAATTTTGATGATGAAGTTAGGGATACAATTCATAGTGTAAAGGGCTCACAGTTGTCCTACCCACTCCCAATCTAGAAAGTGTTACATTGGTAATGAAATCCCAAAAGAATTATTATTATTGAAATTAAACAAAGATACAAAATAATCCATATAAATGTTTTAAAAGACAAAAGGAGAAGAGTATTGAATATTTGAGGACCATCAGAGTTGAGAAAAACCTTGAATTCGAAATGATTCATCAATAATATAAATATTTGAATGAGAAAAATAGTTCAATATGTTGGAAAATGAGATATATCAAAATGATTATAAGTAATGCATTCTCCAAGACATGTGAAATGTATTTATCAATAATAATAATAAGTTTTATCATTACTCAATCTAATGAATAAATGTTTATCTATTTAAAATTTAATTATTCAATTATTAAAGAATAAAAAGTTTTATCATTACTGAATTTGATTATTCAATTTGATGAATATATGTTTATCTACTTAAAATTTAATCATGTTTTAAACTCTATTAATATGTATTGAGTTTTAATCAAAATCAATATAATAGAATAAGCCAGCATGGGTGTAGATGGACATGTAAATGGAAGGAAATGTAAAACGAAGGTTTCAAGCTTGATTCTCACCCCTATTTACCCTTGCCTCATGCTGAATAATCAAACCATTAAATGCATTATTATCAATTTCAACTTTATGTATGATGACTAAAGTATCCACTCCAAACTTTAGATAAATGATAATCTAATACACAGTTTATTTCTAAAAAAAACTCAACAACATCTCTATGCTTTATCAATAACCCTATAACTATTAGTTCTAATAACAATATAATCTTAAAATTATTATTACTGAAATATAAACCGTAATTTAATGCTACTTTAAATCAAACCATCTATATAAAAAACAACAGCATTAAATGCATTACTGTTAGATGTATATTGTTCACCATAAATTTACTATTAGTGTTACCCTAGTACTCATGCCCGGTGAATTTGGATTACAACTCCAATGGTCATCGCTATCAATCCACACCATTGCGGTGGCACTAATCTCGATCAAACATTGAATAATGGGTAAACAACAGACACACATTTTTCTGCTTTCACGGATATGATATATATATATATATATATATATATATATATATATATATATATATATTAAACGCCATGATCCTGAGATTGTATATGCAGTGATTATACAGGGTAGCAATGGCAGCTGGTTTATGAGATTGAGCGAGCAATGAGAATTGAATGTGGGTATAGAGAGTGAATATATTTTTCCTTAGATTGTTCATTAGCTAATATATTGATCGGTTTAAACTGATAATGTACTTAGCATTTGGAAACTATAATCACATTTGATTTTTAAATTATAAATTATGAAAAGTTTGAATTTAGTCAATTTTATTCTACAACTCATTAAAAATACAACAAATTTAAAAATTTACAGCTATAAAAAAATATATCAAAATAAAATTAATTCTAATACCCGTGGATAGTTTGTCATTGACAATATATATATATATATATATATATATATATATATATATATATATATATATATTTTGTGGTGGATAGTTTAATATAATTGGGAAAAATCTAGAGAAGTAACAGAGAGAACACAACAGTAAAAGTTATCTGGGATGTTATACTTAACTTGACTATTCATAACAGAGAAATTTTAGCTTAATATGGGTGGATAGTTTAATATATAGCTTAAACTAAATATAGTTTAACCTAAAAGTAATAATATCTTAAATATATAGCTTAAATAAAAGCAATAATATGATAAAAGTCGCGATTAAAGCAATAATATGTTTCCAAAATCCAGATTAAAGAAATAATATGATAAAAGTTGAGGTTAAACTATATATGGTAAAAGTTCATATTAAACTATTGCTAAAGAGCCTACCTCCTCCAATTTAAATTTTATTGCTAGTTTGATTTTTTTAAACTCCTCAAACACTGCGTTTTACATAAACTCCCTTATAAAATACCTTCAATGAGGAGACATAGTTGTAGTATATTAACTTGCAGCAATTATTACTTTGACCTGAGCCAATCGTACAATAAAAGGTAACTAAAATTTTAGTTTTTGAGTTGATATTTTTTTTTTTCAAATTCAACAATATATATATATTGAACGAAAAAATCTACAATGTCATTATTGGAACAGTGAGAAATTACAATTTTTATAGACTTAACAATTTTAACCAATTTAAATTCAGTAAAGACAAGTTTAAAAAAAGTCAGCCTTGTTTTCAGCCTAATAGCCACCGAAATCAAAGATTTTTTCCAGTGACTAAACTACCTTAGCAAAAGTCAGTTTTTTCAGTCGTGGAGAGGTCGTTTTGTGCACTCAAATGGTCGATTGACATCTACAGATCCTAAGCTTTCCAGTGGTGCATTCATATTTTCATTTGGAGTTTGGGAAGGCAGTCACAAGTCCCCCGCAATATGAGGTTCGTTTTCAGAAATGTGGTGTTTTTTACTGTGTTGAGTCATCATTTTCAAATGATGATTCCGAGGGACTAGAATATCATTTTGAGAAACGATCGGAGGTTTTTGTGACTAACACATCATAGATCAATAATATCTCTTGGGTTTCCTACATGTGTCACATATTGAGAGAATCAAATCCATCTCCGAGCCCTAATTTTCGGATTTCATATTTTCCTATTTTGACACATGTTTGTAAAATGCAGATTTGGGGCAAATGGAAATGGATCTCAGGGAACTGAAAGAGTTTTTTTCTTAGAACAAAAATATGATCAAAAGTCTCTTTCAGTTTATACACATCTATCACGATTCGAGAGATACAAAACCATAACCGCAGCCACAGTTTTCAACAGTTTGGTCCGTTTTCTAATGGCAGAAAGTTTCCAAAATTGTGGGTAACTTTTGTTGTCTTTTGGGAGGATTTCGACCTCAATACCTACATGAGATATTGATTCATTTCCAGAGGGATTTCTTTGTAATTCGAATCGTTTTTCAGTTATTCGAAAGGGGGAAAAAGACTTATATTATTGTATCTTCTTGAAGAAGAAAAAGTGGGGGGAGGGAAGACACATAGGAGTAGTACTCCTGGGCTGTAGCTTTCATTTTCAATTTAATAAAATATTGCAGAAGCATGTTTTATCCATATCAGATATTCTTGTGATGTTGCTTGCAGAGTTTGTCCATTTTCATAGTTTCAATATCACTCCATCTATCTTTTCTTCTCGATTTGTAACAATTTTGTAATAGAATTCATCCTCTGTTAGATGCTCTGTTGCAGACTGGTTATAAGTTGTTTCTTCCAGAAATCAAGGTTTAGAATTCATCCTCTGCTAGATGCTCTGTCCCAACCATCTTTTTCCGCTGATTTATGCTTGGAATTCACTCATCGCTAAGTGCTCCTTGTATATTGATATGTTTTTTGTTTATTCTGCTGCCATACTTTTATAAATCTTTCTCTTTGTAATCATCTTCTACCTCACCTCTGTTCCATGGATTTTCATTGCCGAAACACTTTTATTATTTACTTGATTATTTGACTCCATGCCCAATGGACTACCTCCCGGTCCAACCCATCAGCCCTAAAAGCCTCAAAAATGTTTGTTACCCACAGATCTGCCCGTAGTTAAGCTTATTGGATATCCTATCGTGACACATATTCGAGAGAACCCCCTCGGGTTGCAAAGGGCAGCTTCTAATCAAAAGTGATTTGTGGTTATCTTGAAATTTACTTGCACGCAACCCAAATCAAGTTCGGAGTGATAACTTATTTTTTCATTTAAAATGTGCTAAATCTTGGCTCAATTACAACCTAGAGTCGACTCTTGCGACAACACATACAATTACAGATACATGTTCATCTTAGGCTAATCTAGCCATTTTACAACATAAGACCATGATCATATTTTTTTCATCATTAACAAACACTTTATCAATTAGGACTTTAATATTTGTGGATATATAGTTAATCTTAAATTGAAATTATTATAAAGCATGGTACTATTTAATATTACATTTTACTTGTTTCTTTACTCTTCATTTATTTTCTTCTAACTCAATCAATTTCTCTTCATCCATTCTTCTTTGGTACATCAAATTTTATTCCTTCTCTTGGTCTCTTTTCTTTTATCTCTTGCTCCATTTGTTCATACCTAAGTGCCTATCTTTTTTCATCACTTGCCAAGATCTTATTTTTCATTTTTCTTTTGATATGTCATATCTATCAATTTTTTTTTTTTTTCATGTTTACAAGTCCATCTTCTTTAATTTTCTTTCACCCTCATCTTTTGTCTTATATCATTCTTTGTATTCTTTCTTTTATTATCATCTTCTTGCATAATTATTCATGCAAATCTCCCACTAAACTTATTCCTTGTAAAAAAGAGTCTCTATCTATCTAACAAAATATCTACTACAAACTTAATTAATACACCAATATCATGTTTTGACAAAACTTAAACTTACCTTAAAGAAAGCTTTATTTACCACATTACTAAAATTTTGTTATATAACCAAATCTTTATCACATTACTAAAACTTTATTATATAACTGAAATATTTTAACTTTCTCATGACTCTTACAAACTCTTACTATCTCTTGGATTCACTACAATGCCCTGAATAACCTCACCAACCTCTACGACCAACTATGGTGACATAAACTTTGTCTTCCTCTATTAAAAAAAAATCTCATTGCCCAACTTACTGCCTTTATTTTTTTTTGTCATTGTGCAAAAACTTTTAATAAAGAGTGTCAATATTATAGCTTCATGTGGAATAAATTTCATGAGTAAACAACAAATATACCTTGAAATATTGTGCATTGCTTGTATCATACAAGTGGGTTGTTGGTTGATGAGATAATCATATATTTTTCGCTGGGATTCCTTTGCACAAGTGTGCACATCTTCTCCTCTGGTAACATCGTTACATTCTTCACTCTACAACCATTCAGACGCTCCCATTATTTAATGAACAGTCCAACTAAACCGTCTTGCATTCTGCCATTAATGACAATTTCAAAGTTTTCTTAACAATTTTGTGAAGCTCTCTATGTGTACCGAATTATGGTAGCAGGCCTAGGGTTCTTAGACACCATCTGCAGATTCACCAAGTATAAGCAACACAGTAGACATTAGAATTGTTTGATGACATGCTTAAAAAAAATTAAAGTAACCATCCTCCTATTCTATGCAACCTGGTTGAGCGATCTGGGTTGAAGGACCTACTCTCCTTCTCATCTAATGCAGGAAGAGAGTTTATCTTTCTATAAGTAGAAAACTGTAGTTACCCATAAGGTGTAGATCAGTTGGTTTGTGTGGGATTTAGTCCTCATCATATCACTAGTTTAAATGTTATGAAGAGATGTTAAGGCATGGTAACAATATCCCATTCATAAACGGATCTTTCTTCCATCCAATATTGAAACTGACTCCTGCACTTTTCCTAATCAATTATATAGAATTTCTTAAAATTTCTTACACAATTTATTCCATAAAATTATAAAAATTATGATTAACTAGGAAAACATACACATTCAATTTTTGTATTTTTCATGGAATAAAATTATAAAAATTATGATTAACTAGGAAAACATACACATTCAATTTTTGTATTTTTCATTTTTCTTTATTATATCTCTAGATACCACATCTTTGACATATTTTCTAGTGAACCGACTCAAGTCTTTTCCTTCTTCTAGAGTCACACTAAGGGTATCAAATTTAGGAGGAAGACTCCTAAGTACCTTCTCAACAATTTTTTTGTCTTCTATGGTTTCACCATGAGACTTAATGCGATTTATCAATCCAATGACATGGGTGTAGAATGAATCTACTGTGTCTGAATATTTCATTGACAGTTTCAAAATATCTTCTAAGAATCTGCAGTTTTGTAGTCTTTACTTTGTCCATACCCTGATAAGACATTTGTAATATGCTCCATGCTTCCTTGGATTTCTTTGCTGATGCAACTCTTCGAAGTATGCTCTCATGGATGGCCTGATGTATGTAAAACCATGTCTTTACATCATTTTTTCTTTGATCTTTTAAGACATCTTTCTTAGCTTGTGTGAGAGCATTGTATGCTTCCTAATCTACTAGTTCCACATAGCCATTCTCGACTATCTCCCATACGTCTTGAACTCAGAACAACACCTTCATGGTTAAGGACAACATCTCATAGTTCTTGCCTGTAAAAGTGGGAGGTTGTAGATTTGAGGTAGAAGCTAAATGTTTTACATTTTTATTTTATTTTTGTTAATTTTTTTCATAAGTTTTATTTAAAATGGAAATTTAGAAAGATAGATAAAATTGCAAATTTTAATAGTTGAGATGATATATTGAGGTGTGGTTAGATTTTTAAAAATATTAAATCTATTTATACATTCCAAATACTATTTAAATTTCATTAACAATTACTTTATTAGATTTTTGAAAATACTATTTAAACAATAAATTATAGTTAAAATTCCATTAATAATTAATATATTAAATCTATGTGAAAAGGAAAAAAAAAAAAAAATCTACTACAATTCAAAATTCAAATTATTTGATGAAAATAAATTTGAATGTAATAATTATTTGATGAAAATAAATTTGAAAATTGATTATTCTACTACAATTCAAATTATTTGATAAAAATAAATTTGAAAGTAATAATTATTTGATGAAAATAAATTTGAAAATTGATTATTTGAGATATTTCTAACAAATATTTTTAGAAAATAACGCGCTTTTATGTCCGTTGAGATATTTTTAACAAATATTTTTGGGAGATGACGGGCTTTTATGTTCGTTTAGGTATTTGTAGTAAATATTTGTGGGAGATTGACATGTATTATGTTCCTTGAGTTATTTATTTAGATGTAGTTTAGATGTTCTATTGCCTTAAAATGATATATGTCACCGTAAGACATTTTACTTAGTTTTATTTAATACATTTTATTTACTTTCCATTTGTTAATTTAGACTCAATATTTTATTAATGATTTTATTGAATTTATGTGATGGAGGACATGCAAACATACCAATGTTTATAAAGGTGTGTAAAGCTATCTTCAAAACGTTCTTATAAATATATAAAGTTATTTTTACTTAGTTTGCTTTGATACATTTTATTTACTTTCCATTTGTTATTTTAGACTAAATATTTTATTGAATTTATGTGATGGAGAACATAAAAACATACCAATATTTATGAAGGTGTGTAAAGTTATCCTCACAACGTTCTTTTATATATATATATATATATTTTGAATGTTTTTAGTTATTATATTTTATTATTATTAGAGTGGTAGTGTGTGTTTTTTATTTATTAATAATTTAAGTTTTATTTATTATTTTTAATTTTATGGTGTCATTAGAAAAGAGAAATAAGGGAAACTAACATGTAGATAATTTAAATATTGAATAAAGTGCAGTTATGAAACAATTTAATTGTTTGTCATTTATTAGAAATTTTGTTTGGTTGGAAATATATTCCAAGAACTATTTAAATAAATAGATAGCTTTAAGATTTTGTGAAATTTATCAATGTAAAATTCATTGATATTTGGTAAGTGATTTTTTATACATTATTTTGAGTATGTTTTTTGTTCTGGAATTTTTTTGTAATAGACATTATTAATTTGGAAAAGTCGAAAATGATAATTTGATGGGCTTATATCAACTACTTTTATTTAAATGTGATTGTTACTAACACAAAAATAATGAAAAAATACATATATAGATTCAATATCTTGGTCAGCCCACATATAAAATAACAAAAAAACGTATACTTCAATAATTCTATCAACGAGACTCCATGAATTTTAGTCGGGAGGCCCAAGTGCTTTGAGAAGACCTTGTGGGATTCTCGGGAGCATTTTGAGCCTCCGAGGACCACATTATAGGAAAGAAGGCCTCCTCAGAATTTTTCGATCTATATGGATTTGATGACCAACACCATAGAATCAAAGCTAGTCAACAGGTGTGGAGGGATTCCATAGTGGAGGACCACAACTCCATCATGAATAATGATGTGGAGAAGTACAAGGAGAGACTTGTGGCTTGAGGATTCTCTGAGAAAGAGGGAGTATACTATGAGGAGACATTTTCTCTTGTAGCCAAATACTCCTATATTCGAACAATACTTTCTATATCTTCTGAGATGGGGTGGAGCATGCATGAGATGGATGTGAAGACTACCTTCCTCAACAGATTCATTGTCGAAGAGTTCTACATCAACAAACCACAGGGGTTTGAAGTCCATGACAAAGAGAAGTATGTATATAAGCTAAACAAGGCCTTTTATGTAATGATCCCAAACCAAATTCTTTCTTGGAATCACTAACTACTACTAATTTATTGAGTTATTAAGTGCATACAAGATTCATCAACACATGGAGATCACAATATATTCAAGA
>JZKD02S1673687.1:674837-695037 GCA_000966675.3 Picea glauca | reverse complement strand
TCAGTCGTACCTGTTTGCTTGAGTTGGGTGAGCTCTCGAAAGTGTAACTCAGGATCTCCTAGATCAAATCTATCAATGAGCCTCTGAGTGAATTCTGTATAGGATACAATCTGGTCGTGGCCGAGTGTGGTGAGCCCATGGTACCACTAGTCGTGGGCCTTGCCATCCAAGTACATAGTGGAAAAATTGATGGCCTCCATCTCTCTCATGGGGTTAAGCTGCAGGTAAGTATTCAGCTTCTGCACCCATGCTTGTGCTATCATCTTAGTCGTACCATCAAAGTATGGAATCTCTATCTTCCCTGCCCTTCTCTCAAACTCAAAGCTACCACTGTGGTTCGTCCTAGGCTGGTTTCTGAACTTGAGTTGAAAATATTGGTCTAGGGACATCTGTCTTTGAACTTTCATATCCAAGCTGTAGTATTCCCTGGTACTCCTGGCTAATTGTGCCACAAAATCTTCAACCTGTTCATGCTGCTCTTGCTCATCTATAAATGTGGGCATGTATTGTCTGGGGTTAGCTCTGCTACCTGAGTGTTGGCCTAGAAGTTCGTCTGTGAACACTGGCACGTATGGCCTATGATTGGTCCTGCTACCCATCTGCCCATGGAATGTGCCACCTCCAAGACTTGCTTCGGATCCTGGTGCTTTCTCTGGGTTATATCTGTCTTCCTCATGGGTTCCACCTGACCCTCCAGCCTCCTTTTTCCCATACATATCAGGATCTTTGCCTCGATGGGTTACTTGCATCAGAAGGTTAGTTATCCTAGTTTGGTTCTCATTCATCTTCTGTAGATTCTCATCAACTTTCTTCAAGGTTTCAGAGATTTTGGCCTGTCCCCTTCTGTTGGTTTCCTGATACTCATCCAACTATCGGACCAATGTGCTTTCTGTGTGGTTCATGTTTTGTTGGAAATTATCAAATTTATTTACTAAGAGAGCCAATCCCTAAGGATCATGGTCATCTCCTGACCCTTCTATTTCTACCTCTATTTCACTATTGTTTATCTTCCTTCGACCCATACCAATTCCCCTGTACTTCTACATGCACCGATCTCTCCACAGGTTTGGAGGATCAAGGCTCTTATACCATTGTAATGATCCCAAACCAAATTCTTTCTTGGAATCACTAACTACTACTAATTTATTGAGTTATTAAGTGCATACAAGATTCATCAACACATGGAGATCACAATATATTCAAGATGTAGAATCACAAGCAAAGATCTGACCTTTTTATTATGAGCAATGTAAGATCAATACAATAGATGGTCGATCTGGCATAAACCTCAGATGTTCGTGCAAGCAATAGATATGAGCTGCTACCAAATGCTCCCGACAATACAAAATAAGCCTCCAAAGGCTAGATATACAATGAAGACTAAATCAAGAATATCTGAGCCGCACTAATGCTCAACCTCCAAGTTGGAAGGTGCCACGTCCTGCTAGAATGTTGAAGCCCTGAATAATTCTGCCCTGCTACCAAAAGTGTCCAATCATCCCAAGAAATATTCCAAATGATATATAGGTCAACTATAAAGAAAACCCAGATGTTCAAATTCCCAAATCCACTCTCAAACCCCGTAGATCTGAATTCTTCAATGAATGGTGTGCCCCACTGGATGACCGAAACCCTAGTTGGTTTGGCCCTAATGAAGGAGGCCTTCAAATACTCTGAAACTCTCCAAGAATATAGATCGGGTGATGGTAAGAATAACCCAGGTGCCTAAATCTCCAAGATCCCTCTCAATCTCCGTAGATCTGAATTTCCCACTGAATGGGGTGCCCCACTGGATGACTGAAACCCTAGCTGGTTCTTCCCTGATGAAGGAGGCCTCCAAATTCTCTGAAACTCTCCAATAATATAGATCGGGCTATGAGAATCTTGTGGGAGAAGTTTCAGACTCAGATCTCAAGCAGATCTCCCTAGATTTGAGTTTTACTAAATTACAGGACGTCCCCTATGGCTCCAAGATGTCTCAATCTGCAGACAAATGTAGAATGATGATAACCCTCCGGAAAATCCCTCAACTGATGGTCCTGCCCCTACAAACAAAACCCAACTGTCGGAATGGCCCTAGGCCCTTAGGATAAGCTAGATTGAACCTCCCTCGATAAACTGGCCCTGAGACTAGAATGGTGTGGAGGAGTCTTTCATTCCCGAGACCAAGCTGTGGAACAAGGTGAGTGGATATTTCACCACGGAGTTTCTCCCAAGGGTTTGTACAGCAAAACCCCCAAACTGAATGCTCAAGAGCAATAGCAAATGCTAATCCAAACCAGAATGAGTAATAGGTGCACCCTAGCCTCTTATTTATACTTTTCCTTCTAATTCTCTGTTGAGTTAGGTTAACTCCCAGGGTTAATCTTATATTCTTCTGTTGAGTTATCTTTTACTCCTTTCCTTTTCATTTCTTAAGTCAACTTAAAAATATAACTTTTAACTTCTTGACTTCCCCCCACTTCAGTGTGAGACTATGACCTAGTGGGGGTGCCCAGGCCACTGAGTCTCCTCATTACCTCTCTAAGAGGTGGGGGACATTACATTGTATGGACTCAAAGAGGCATCGAGGGCCTACTAATCTAGGATCGACAACTATATGCAGAATATGGGCTTCACTAAGAGTGAGGAAGACTCCAACCTGTATTTCTTACTGGTTGGATCTAAGGTCCTTATCTTGGCACAATTTATGTGGATGATCTCATTCTCACCAGGGAAGAGAGTTTGATTGCATGATGCAAGTCATACTTAGATTCATAATTTGAGATGAAGGATATCAGGTTGATGCTTTACTTTTTGGGACATGAGGCATGGTAGCAATATGGCGAGATCTTATGTGAATAAGGGAAATACATTTTAAATATCCTGAAGAGATTCAGAATGGAGGGTAGAAGACCGATGACCACTTCTATGGTGACCAACCTGAAGAAGATTGATTATTCATCTTTAGAATTGGCATAATTTAAACAATATAGGTAGTTGATTCCCTCATTTATGTATCTGGTAAACACTCGAATAGACATTTTATTTGTTGTTAACACCTAGATCCAGTTAATGGTGGAGATGAGGGAGGTTCAATGTGTTGCAACAAAACACATGCTCATATACTTGTAGGGAACAATGGGATATCGATTGTATTACCTTGGTGGATATGGTGTGAGGTTCCAAGGATACTCAGATTTAGACTAGGTAGGTAGTAATATAGATCAAAAGAGAACCTCTAGGTGCTACTTCATCTTGGGGTCATCAATGATTTCCTAGTCTAGTAGGAATAATGCCTTGGTAGCGCTCAGTTCAACTGAGTCTAAGTACAAGGAAACCATATTAGCTAGTTTTGAATCCATCTAACTCGGAAGATACTCACATGATCCAGATTATTTTCATCATAAAATGAGAGCGGAGATATAATAAATAAATGTACAGAGATATCTCGGATATCCAATAATATAGCATAGATGAAACCATAAATACAGAGATACAGTAATACACAATTTCTATTAGTGAGTGAAATGTACAAAGACTATAAAAATATAGACTGAAAATCTCGCTATAATTGTGGAAACTTATCTCTGAGAAGAGATGTGACAACTACTCGCATTCGTAAGAACATGAATGTTACAATGAGGCTCCAAATACCTTTCTAACATAATTAAAATCCAAAACCCTAACCCCAGAAGATGAAAATCCAAAAGGTTTGCTAGCCCCGATTGAGGTAGTTGATACGTTAACTTCCTAGGGGCTTAAATTTTGCATATGATCTTTGTTTGGGGTTCTCAATACACCATTGGAAAGGTCTAACCGAGAAGAACAATTTTTTATTGGCCTAGGATAATTCCTTTTGCAATCTTCTAGGCCCCAAATCCCCAAAAAACGTCGTTTAGGCCCTCAAAATAGCCCCAAAAGCTTGGAACCTAAAAAACTATCAAAAAAATGCTAAGGTGGAAAATTGTTTTTCTATCCAGTGGAATGGTTGGCTTGCCACTGATATCCACCTGAATCATCACAGGACTATTTGGTCAATATATGGAACCTACTGTGATTCATTGTGAAAACCAGAGTTGCATAAAACTATTAGAGAATCTAGTGTTTCATGATAGGTCAAAGCATATTGAGATCAAATAATATTTCATTAGAGACAAAGTCATAAAGGGAGCATTCAACCTCCAATACATTACTATAGATGAGTAGTTGCAAGACATATTCACCAAGCCCTTGGTGAAGGGAAAGTTCTTTGAGACAAGCTTAGTGTGATGGAGAATATCTTTCTCGCTAAGAGGGAGTGTTAGTGATTGTAGATCGGATAGGTATTTCCACAAGGGTGTCTACTTGTAGAAATCATCATTTAATGTATCATATGCTTTCTCTAGAGTTCACTTTATTAATTAATTAATAAAGTGAACATCTTTTATTAACTTGACTTTTAATTAATAAAGTTCCTAATTTGGGGCATTTAATGTTTTAATTAAAAGAGAAACATTGATCTCATGGTTACATATTGACTGTTGAGATTAGGGATTTGGATCAAGTAAAAATTATAAAAGATAGAGATGGAAAAGGAAAAAGACAAAGAAAATTTATTCACAAGTCACGTGAGTAAGTGAGAAAATCAATGTTCTTCATTTTATCCATTGGCGAGAAGATTTCAGTAGGAGGATTAAGCTAGAAGTGTTGGGTATGTGTTATATTATTTGCATGTGTGTGGGGGGGGGCACATCATATTCGACAACTGCGTATGATGATCCCAACTTCCTTCACTCTTTGTTGTTAAGGTTTAAGTTATTATTAGAGTTCTTTGTAATTCACTAGATAACAATAGCATAAGATAGGATCACTGAGAAATACACAATCACAAGAGACACATCATTTATCCTGGGAAACCCTCATGGGGGAGAAAACCCAATAAAACTTCCTTATTATATATAGCCAATACAATGCCAAGAGATAACTCAAACAAATACAAAAATTCCTCTCCCAAGAATGCGCCTCTCTCTCTCTCTCTCTCTTCTCCAACTTCAGCTTTGAAACTTGCTCCTCAAATGAACAAGTGAGTGTGTGTATAAATGAGGTGTTAGCCTCCTTATTTAGACAACTCTGGCACGTGTCGATGGAGGTGTCTCTTTACTGGCAGGGCTAACTTCTTATTCTGGGTGGCTATAACCACCTTTAATATATTTTGGGCTCCCTTTATTAGATTCTAGGGTCGACTTCTTATTATTCCTATTACAATTATGTTTTAACCAATCCGCAGAAGGGGATTTCGTGTTTTACAATAGCCAACATGATCAATCTACAATAGGGGATTGATCTAATGAATAATACAACAATAATAATTAGAATACACTTTGCAGTTACATTATTTCAACACTCCCCCTTAGCAAAAAGGGTATTCTACAACAACATCAGGCGAGAGAGAGGACAACATCATCAACAACAACAGGTGGGTGAGAGGAAAGCATCATCAATATCATCTTCGATCACTGACTAGTGTGTCTATAAATCATCAGAAGTTTTTCTCATCATCAACACAACAAAGAGGCTAGAGCATCATCAACACAGGATGGAGCTGGAGTAGCATCATCATCATCTTTAGCATTAAATATGAAATAATATCGGGTAAAATCATGAAGATGGGTAACACTTTTGCTTGTTTTATAACAAAACAAACTGTATTTTCACGAGTGCTTCAACTTCCGGCATACAAAAGTAATTTTTTTATTTATAATTTCACTTTATAGTAAAAGAAAAACTTGTGAATAATTTTTTTATCTTTCCAATGACTATTTTTCAATTTTTTTTTATCAAGATTTGATATGTCAATTTGGCAATTGTTTAACAGTATGTTCCTTAAACATTAAAGGAATGATAATGAGTTATTGTTTTCCGCAACAATGTATCTATTATTAAACTTATGTTTTTAAGAAATGAAATATACTGCAACAATCTACAGAGACTCTATTTTATTATGACTACAATTTTGAATCTAACGGATGAATATTATAATTTCTAGAATTTTGTGAAGTTGACCAAGTTGAAAACATCACAGATTTTAAAAACATGTTTTTCTACACATTGTATCTATCTTAATTTTTACTTAAAAGTAAAATCTAAAAATACCCTTTTGAAGAGAACGGTTTAATGATTATGAATATAAATTTTCCATAATTTTCCACTGTGTATTTTTAGAGATATATATTTTTCATTTCACTCAATTGTAATGTCGCCTAAAAATATTATGCAGTGATTTTTTTTTATAAAATTAAATAAAATTAGATAAAAATAATGAAAATGAAAACAAATTATACCCAATGAAAGTAGATTCAATTTAAAAAATGTTGGTATCAATTCTAAAACTAAATTCTGAGTATTTGTAGGAGTCTGCTACCTCCAAAGATGAAGTAAGATGGAGAGAATATGCAATTTCCTACAAACAATCCCATTTTCAGCCAAAACATAGTTTTTAATAGAATCCGTTAAAAATAAATGTTTCGGCCAAAAAATTCTTACCATGGGAAAAAAAATCATCCAAAAAACATTGTACACGAATTTCAAAGGCACTGTTAAATTTGACGTGCAAATTTTCAGCCGAAAAAATTCCTGGCAACATTTTTTCGGTCGAAAAATTGCCGCTAGAAATTTTGGAGACCCAATTGTCACGAAAGTGTTACCCGGCTTCATGGTTTTACCCTATCATCATCATCATCTTCAGCAAGAGGCTGAAGTGGCATCATCGTCATCATCTTTAGCAATAGGATGAAGTGGCATCATCATCATCAACTACATCGACATGGATTAGTATAACACTAATACATCCTCATCATCAATAACAACACAAGGTTGATACAACATCAAAATCAACAATATGACAGGACAAAGGCTGGAAACACATCATCACATCACGAGGTTGGCAACACATCATCACAACAATTAAGATGGTGCAACATCACAACAATTAAGATGGCACATCATCACAACAATTAAGCTGACACATCATCAGAGTAATTAAGATGGCACACCACACAACAATTAAGTTGGCACACCACACAACAATTAAGCTGATACACCACACAACAATTAATTTGGAAAACAACACAAATCAATTAAGTTGGAAACACCACAACAATTAAGTTGGAATCACAACACAACAATTAAGCTAGAATCACAACACAACAATTAAGTTGGAATCACAACACTAGACTGGCTTTACGTCACAACAATTAAGTTGGAATCACAATACTAGGCTAGCATATCTAAACACAACAATTAAGTTGGAAGCACAGTACTAGGCTGGCTTTACGTCACATCAATTAAGATGGAAGAACAGTACTAGGCTGGCATATCTCAACACAACAATTAAGTTGGAAGAATAGTACTAGACTGGCTTTACGTCACAACAATTAATTTGGAAGCACAATACTAGGCTAGCATATCTCAACACAACACTACTCCCCCTTTCGAGGGAGGTCCTTTTGGACTATACCAATCTTATCTCAAAAGTGCTCAAACTTTACATGAGATAGAGGCTTGGTCAACACATTGATAACTTGTTCATCCGTGATAACATATTGGAGCTTCATGGCTCCTCTCTACACCATGTCACAGATGTAATGATATTGAATCTCTATGTGCTTCGACTTGTCATGAAATACATGATTCTTTGTCATCTCTATGCAGCTCTAGTTTTCACATAGGATCATGGTTGCTTCCATATCTAGGTCGAATAGACCAGTCAACAAATTTCAAATCCATATAGCTTCATAGCTGGCAGAACACACAGCAATGTATTCTTCTTCCATTGTAATTAGAGCAATGTTGGATTGCTTCCTACTCTGCCATGAGATCATGGCTAATCCTAAACTGAAACAACATCCTGAAGTGCTCTTCCCATCAGAGACACTTCCATCCCAATCTTAATCTGTGTACCCACTTAGTGTAAAATCATAATCTCCATCATAACTAAGACCACAATCTAATGTACTATTAAGGTACCTCATCACATGTTTTGCAAAATTTAGGTGAACATGTCTGGTGTAATGTACCTCATATTTATCACAAAAAAAAATAAAAAATTATAGGTTTCTTGGGAGAAAAAGGAGAAGCTCCTAGTTACGCGACCCTGTTGTCATCTTGATTATGAAATTATGTAATAAAACCTTGCTAATTGTAAGTCTCTCTATAAAACAAAATCTTGTTATAAACCCCTAGAATTCTTCTTGCCACCAGATATCCTATCTATGTTATGAGAAGAAAGGTTATAAGGGAAACCCTCAAGGCCTTTAGCATGCCCCATTATACCTTTAATATTTACCCAAATGTATATAGGTTACGCATACAAGGGTATTCTTACAACACATGTTACAACTCGTTTTAATTTAACAAATAGCTCCACGTCCACACCCAGGTTCACTTAATGGTGTTATCTTAGGAACTTTAACTAGTTCGCATCCATATTGGACATGGAGTTAGGTTTTTCCTTTACACCAGGCAGTTAACCTAACTACCAAGTCTCGGTTATGTTTTGGTTCTTGAAATTGGGGTTGAAAAAGTAATGAAAGTACTAGACCCAAATGCCAATGAAATCTCAACAACTAGGATCTAACTGTTGTCTTAGACTAACACAAAGGAGGTGAAAATGTTAACCTGAGTCATGACGGTGTCCAATCGAGATATTCCTTAAGTGGAAGAGATGATTTTTCTGTTGCAATAGTTAAATCTTTGTAGTACATTAATGGTCATCCTACGAAATTACTTTATGTTTATTGGGATTCATACCCAAAGTGTCACACTCACCCTGCCATTGTCACATGGTTATCTATCCTCCACACTCCCTTCATTTAATACGAGACATCAATGCACCGATTAGGGTTGGAGTAAGTTCACAGTTTGTCATTCCTGAGTTTTGCGGAGAGTTCCTGCATACCACAGTTTTCAGAGGTGAAGACTAGGAGGGATGGTGGTCGTTTCCATAATGTAACTCATGGTGTGGTCTGAAACACTAGTGAGTTCTTCCTTAACATAATTTCGAGACAGATAACAGTATGGAGGTGTAATTTTTCGGAAGGATGTTTAAGTATTTTATTATTCAGTTAATTACCATCATGTCTTTTATTCCTGTTGTGTTCTTCCTTTGTTTAGTTGTTTGGGAGTTCTCTGTAGTAGTTATTGGGTCTTTCAGAGTTAGGGTTATGGGATAGCATACGCTACCCCTCAAGTAAGAATTCGTTTAACAGAGAGAGGATATATTTCTTACCATGTGTCTCACTGAGAAATACCTAAGGCTTAGTATATATGTCACTTCATTTTTGTTATTACTATTTTCGTTTTCTTTAAAGAATCTCATCGAGAGATGTTGGCCCTGTGAATAGGTCATTGATGGGGACTCTTTCTGTTTGGTAGGGTAGTATGTTATATTCCGTCTATTTATATATTCTGTAAATCTATCATATTCTCGTTTGGCATTTACTATTGTTATTTGATTTACCTGCTTTTGTCTCTGTGATGCCTCAGTCAATTTATTGGGAATCCTACAACATGATATTTCGGGTCTTGGAACAAACCCTTGTCACCTTGAGGGGTGGAAATTCATTTCCATCATCTAAATACCATAGTGCAATGACTCTATTCTTACTATTGAATTTTACTTAATCGTTAGAGTTAGGTTCAGGATTGATTTAAACTTAACTTTTAAACATGTCCATACTCTGTATGAAAAGTTTTTGTTATTGTTTCGGCATTCCTCTTGTGGTAACTTTGTACAGTTTACAATCTAAGGATTTTCGCTATTGATTAATTTTTAAGAGAGGGGGTTTGGTAAAATTTTTTACCGTCACTAATGATGGGCCTTGTTCTTGCGAGGACCCATCAAAAATTGTACCACACCTTCCTCCCTTGGTCCGAACCTCTAAAAATACAGTGGCGATGGGGCAAGGATTTGAACCCATGCATCATAAGAAAATTATTTTTCTGCAAAGAGAATTATTGGTTTAACTTTCATCATCTTATTGCAATTACTTTTCTTTTGTTACCTAAACTTAGAATAGAGACTAATGTTTACAGATTTTGTTTTCTTGCAGGGTCTCCGTCTGTACAAGTATCGAATACCTGCCATTGTCTCCTATGCAAAAGGTATTCGGGTTCCGAACCCTCACCTCTCAGGACAATTCTACAGGTTCTAGCATCATCCAAGGAGATCATGATTCAACTAGCTTTGTTATGCATACTTCTCTTCTGTTGTAGTATTTGTTGGAGTAAACCCTTGGGGTCATTTTTCCACTGATTGTATAACTCCAGCTCTTTCATAGCGGTGATTCTATATTTGAATTTAGACCTAGTAAACTATGTAATACACTCCTTTTTCTTTAATTAAATAAAGGAAATCATGGACGAATCTTACTCGAAATGATAATCCGTGTCAATGTGACTCTGTCTTTCGATTTCGAATACTATACTTGTTATTTATGCAACTGGACTCTTCTTGTGCCATTGGCCTATTCCATTTTAATAAAGGGGTTAATGATATCCATTAGTCTACAATATTCAATACATGTTAAATGAAGTGTATCGACTGTTGTTTTAGTTAGGGTATTCCAACTCCTATGCAATTGATTTATAACTATGGTTTCATGCATGTTGAGAATTCATCATACTCATAGTATAGGAAAGCATCCCTGTCAATATGTTCATAAATAAATATATTTGCTTATGTAGGCAATAGGTTCTCGATTTCATTATAATGCATGATAATAGTAATTTAGATAGATATTGTTCTATATGTGATATAGATATACTGTGGAATGTATTGGTTTGTAAAGGATTAAATCCATGCTAAGTGGTAGATAGCGTTCCAATTAAATTTTTGACTCTCATCTTCGTAATTGCAGAAATATACTTACTTTATATATACACATAAAAATTGGTGTTCAACCTCTTCGTGCCTAGATGCTTTATACCAGAATTTCGATGTACATGAAATACTTTTGTTCTCACAGAAATCCAATTATAGGAAAAATGGTTACTTTCGGACTTTAATCACATCCATCCATTCGATTTCCCTAAAATGAAAATCAAATAACTTCTAACTTTTGTACTGGCACTAATCTAGTCATAAGGAGTTGCTCAAGAAATTGATTTTAGAAAATGATTTACCCAACTATTCTGTAGGAGAAGTGGACTTCACATAATCATATAATCGAAAAATTTCTCTCACGGTATTGTGTCCATACATACTTTAAGGATTACGCTACATCTGTAGCCAATTCACTCTACAGTGATATAATCAATTCAATCTATATACAACAATTTCATTACATTAGATATACGATCATTTAAGTAGATGGATTACAACAATTATATATAATCATTCAAATAGAGAAGAGAGATTACATATCTGAAACAATTCGCGAGAAGACAAAGGGAACAACCACATTCCTCCCAACCGTAGAATAGGGAAGCCAAACTACTTGCCCGATTCACCCCCTAGCCTGACCATGAACCCATGAGACCGAACTTGGGACCTCCTCCTTAGAAATGCCTTCCAGTTTCAGTAGTCTCCTCTTGCCTCACACTCAATCCATAGTGTTCATAACAGCAATAGAACCAGTCATATTTTCCTAGCATACTAGGCAACGTCCTTCCTCCTCACATATGCTATATATCAAACCAATATTTTTGCCTAGGTCTTTTTCCCTCCGTTGGGAATTTTTGCATCTTTCTAAATCACTAATTTTTAGTGGCTTCCAATGGCCAAATCCTTGATTTCCCACTTGTAACAATCAGTCCAAAGGTAGTTCCAACATGTTCACCACTCATGGAGTCATGGTCAGTTAATTTTAACATGGTTGTTCCATTTGTCCTCCTCCGATAAATAAAACAATATTTTGTTTACATACAAGTTTCATAGTCAAATAGTTATTTGGGTCAAATCAGGTCTCTTCCCATCAGTCATAATAATTAGTTACTATTTATTAAATTTGAAATTTGGAATTGCCATAAATGGCAAAAAAATTTCCAAATTCGAATTTACTAAAAACAGAATAATTGAATTTCAAAAATACTTTATTTTTGGGGATGTCACATCCTTTCCCCCTTCAATAAAACACTTTCCTCCGTGTTTGTTCCTTTCTTGGAATAGGATTGGATGAGATTTCCGCAAATCTCCCTCCAACTCCCAAGTGGCCTCCTTAGGACTAAAGTGCTTCCATTGCACCTTTACCTAAGCGACGACTCTGTTCCAAACTGCTATTTATCTTCGGTCCAAAATGTATAGGGGTTCCTCCTGGAACTCACCTTCTGGTTCCACCTACACCAAGTTCCAATCAATCATATGAGTAGGGTCATGGACATACGTTTTCAACAAGGAAACATGAAATACATTATGAATTCTTAGATTAGCTGGAAGTGCAATTTGATATGCTATGGGTCCCATTCGAGCTAGTATCCCAAAGGGCCCACAAAACCTGGGTGCCAACTTGGCATAGTTCCTGAGTTTTTGTGAACTCTTTCGGGATTTGACTTTTAAGTAAACATGATCTCCCACTTGAAATTCCAAGTGTCTTCTTTTCTGGTCCACATAAATTTTATGTCTATATTATTCCTCTTTTAAGTTTTGTTGTACCTTTCTTGCCATAATTTCCATTTCTTGGAGCATTTCTGGTCCAACCATGAGTCTGTCAATTAGGTCATCCCAACTAATTGGTGTCGTACACTTTCTGTCGTACAATACCTCGAAGGGGCTCAATTTAGCTGAAGTTTGGTACCCATTGTTATATGCAAATTATACCAAGTACAGGTAGTATTCCCACTTACTCAGTTTTGTTCTTACGTACATGCAGAGCATATCTTCTATGATCTAATTTGTTCATTCAGTCTGTCCATCCATTTGTGGATGGTAACTCATGCTGAAATTCAAATTAGTATTTAGCCTTGCAAACAATTCTTTCCAAAAAGTGGATGTAAATTTTGCGTCTCTATCTAAGATCACCATTTTAGGAATACCATGCAGTCTAAAAATTTCTTTCATAAATATTTCAGTGATGTTTATAGCTTTAAAAGTAGATTTCACAGGAATAAAGTGTGCAAAATTAGTGAGTTTATCGATCACAACCATAATAGAATCATTTTGTTTCTGAGTTTTTGGCAAACCTATTATAAAGTCCAGTGATATGGTCTCCCATTTCCATTATGGCACTGGTAATGGCTATAATAGGCTAGTTGGATGTTGTTGTTCAACCATTATCTTAGTGTAATTTTCATTGTTAATACCTATCATCCTTATTCTTTGTTCTAGATCACTTTCTTCCCTGCTGATATTTATCTCAAATAACCCATGGACTCTTCTGCTTAAATCATCTGCTACCTTATTTTTCTTACCCTTGATATGTCTGACCCGAAGTCGAATTCATTCAAAAAGGCTAGCCACCTTTCTTTCCTTTCACTAAGATCCGGTTGGCTAAACAAATATTTCACACCACTATTATCTGTCAATAATAGAAATTTTCTACCCATTATGTAGTGTTGCCACATTTTTAAGGCGTGTATTACTGTTGTCCATTCTAAGTCATGAGTGACATAATTTCTCTCATGTTCTTTTAATTTCTAGGACTCATAAAAAATCACGTGTCCTTCCAAAGTTAGGACACCACCTATTCCTTATTTACTCGCATCAACACAGATGGTAAATTCTTTATCTGGGTCTGCTACCTTCAAGATGGGTGCAGTTGTCAATAATTTCTTCAGCTTGTTAAAATTTTCTTGACACTTTTGTGACCAGTTAAAATTGGTCCCTTTATTTTGTAATGACGTGATAGGGTAGGATATCTTGGAAAACCCCTCTATAAATCTACGATAATACCCGGTTATTCCCATGAATCACTGGATATTCGCTACATCCTTAGGTACCGACCATTACATGATGGATTTTATTTTCTCAGGGTCGACGACAATGCCTTCTGCTAAAATTACATGTCTTAGATATTGTATTTTCTTTTGATAAAAGTCACACTTAAAAAATTTGGCGTACAATTTGTGCTTCCTCAATGTTTGTAGAAATTTTCTTAAGTGTTCTTCATGTTCTTCCTATGTTTTAGAATAGACCAGAATATCATCGATAAATACTAGTACAAATTTCTCTAAGTACTGACTGAAAATACTGTTCATCAGGCACATAAAAGTGGTTGGTGTGTTAGTGAGTCCGAAAGGTATGACTACAGATTCATAGTGTCCATATCTTGTTCAAAAATATTTTTTTATTATATCCTCATCCTTTATCCTAACTTGATGATAACTAAATCGTAAATCCAATTTCGAAAAGATCTTGGCCCCACCTACTTGATTGAACATGTCATTTACCTTGTCCTCTTTATGTTCAATTCTCTATAATCGATACAAATTTTTAGAGTACTGTATTTCTTTTTCACAAAGAGGATTGGTGCCCCCCATGGTGAAACACTCGGTTTGATATACTTTCTGTCCAACAATTCCTGTAATTGTATTTTTAATTCTGTCAATTTTGGTAAACTCATTCGGTCTATGGAGAAGTTTATTTCCCTTCTAGGAGATAATTCTGGTATCTCATCAACTTACATGTCTCTGAATTCATGTAGGATAGCAAAGTCTTCCAACTTTGGCTTATCTTCTTTTCCTAGCAGATTCATTACTTGGATGGCATAAACTTGATAGCCCTTTCTTATGCATTTCTTGAGTTGCATTGTTGAGACTTGTCTAACTGATACTGGTTTTTGTATGCCTTGGGTTGTTCTAGTAGTGTCATAATTGTATTTATAATTAAGTGTCTTTGTATAACAATCTAGAACTGTTTTGTGCTTTTCCAACCAATCCATTCCGATAATCACATCATAGGACCCTAGTGGTAGAATATTCAGATTTATTTTTATGTTTTTACCATCTAAACTGAATTCAAAATCATAAATGAAGTCAACCACTTTCTATTTAGTCCATGTTGCTAATTGCACCAGCCAAGATTTTGCATGTTTCATCCTCTTAAGTTTATTTAACTCTACTACACCAGGAGTGATATAACTTAACGTCGTTCCCAGATCAATTAAAACATAAATTCTAGTGTTATTGATTTTACCTTCAATCTCCATCATAGAGGACTAGTGGTCAGCTTGCCGACCCTCTATGGTTGCATTTATTTGATGCAATCTTTTGCCCACATCGCCCATCGTCGAGGCTTCCTGCAAATTGTGCACAATAGTTTTGTTTGCTGGATTTAAACGTGGATATTTCCTCCTTAGATGAGGCTCTCCACATTCCAAGTACTTCAACAGTTCTTGGGGGATGTCCCCAAACTTCTTTATTCCTAAGTTTACCGGTTTACTGCCTCCTTGTGTGCTTGGATGGTTTGAGTGAAAATATTTTCTAGGAAAACTTTTTGCTGCATTCCGATAAGGAGTTGGCTGGTGTCCCTTCTTTCATTCATTCATTTGGTCTTGTTTCTTATTCTTCCAAGCTTTGGGAAATTATGTTCATTGTTTGTACTGGTCGTAGCACATTCATTCTTTCCTAAATACTTCACTCAAGGACTTGGGGTTGTCAAACTCAATTCTATCATTGTAAGAATGTGGTAAACAACTTAGGAATTGCTGGATTTTTACCTTGTCCTCCTGGATATAAGGTACGAACCTCAGTAGTTCCAGGAATTTATTTATAAGATCCTCCATCATCATCTGACCAAGTCGTAATTCATAGAATTCTTTTGCTTTTATTTCATAGTAGCTTTCAGATAGGTACTATTTCTTGAAGTATTTCTTAAAGTCAAACCACTCCATCTATTTTTCTTTTAGGCCTTTGGCCAATTTCAAATCTTTCCACCAAATGTTGGCTTTTCCTTTCAGATTGTAAATGGCCATTTTGACCTTCATATTGCTGGAATAGGTGTATATCTAGAAATATTTTTTTATGTCTAATAACCACGCCTCAGCTTCCTCCCCTATTATGGATTCTCCATCAAAGGTAGATGGTTTAATTTTCTTAAATTCCCCTTCAAGGTGGTCCACTTGTTTTCTTTTTCTATCTATTTTTGTTTTGTCCTCAGCTGAGGGTGTACCTTCGAACTAACTATCCCCTTTTTCTGCTTCAGGCCCATAATTCTTGGAGGCCCTTTTGATGACCTCTTCTTCATTGTTATCATCCTTTGGGATTTTCTTGGTCACTATACTGCACAACATGACTTCATTTATTTCTTGTTGCTCCTGTTGTTCTTTCTTTAGTTTCTCATTGTCATCTTTGAAAACCTGCAATTCGACAATGAGATTCCTCATTGTTTCCAAAACTTCAGTAAGTGAACTATTGTCACTATTTTGTCTCTGATTTCAAGAAATCTTTGTTCAAAGTTCCCATCTAGCCTGATTTCTGCGTCATCTTATGCTGCCATGATTAACACAAAACAGAAAAGGGTTTTTATGTTTGTAGCAATAAATGTTTTATTAGCTTTACATAAGCAAAATTATATGTTAAGTATATCATGTGGCCCTGTTCAAGGTCCAACTGTTGTAACCTGTTGCTCTTATACCATATGTAATGTACCTCATATTTATCACAAAAAAAAAAAAAAAAACTTATTTATAAGTTTCTTGGGAGAATAAGGAGAAGCTCCTAGTTACGCGACTCTATTGTCGACTTGATTATGAAATTTTGTAATAAGACCTTGCTAATTGTAGCTCTCTCTATAGAAAAAAAACCTTGTTATAAACCCCTAGACTTCTTCTTGCCACTAGATATCCTATCTATTTCATGAGAGGAAAGGTTATAAGGGAAACCCTCAAGGCCTTTAGCATGCCCCCTTATACCTTTAATCTTTACCCAAATTCATATAGGTTACGCATACAAGGGTAGTCTTACAACACATGTTACAACTCATTTTAATTTAACACATAGCTCCACGTCTGTGCACAGGTTCACTTAATGGTCTTATCTTAGGAACTTTAACTAGTTCTCATCCATAATGGACATGGATTCGGGTTTTTCCTTTACACTGGGCAGTTAACCTAACTACCAAGTCTCAGTTATGTTTTGGTTCTTGAAATCGGGGTTGAAAAAGTAATGAAAGTACTAGACCCAAATGCTAATGAAATCTTGACAACTAGGATCTGACAATTGTCTCAGACTAACACGGAGGAGGGAAAATGTTAACCTGATTCATGAAGGTGTCCAATCAAGATATTCCTTAAGTGGAAGAGATGGTTTTTTCTGTCGCAATAGTTAAATCTTTGTACTACATTAATGGTCACCCTAAGAAATTCCTTTATGTTTATGGGCTTCATACCCAAAGAATCACACTCACCTTGCCATTGTCACATGGCTAGTTGTCCTTCGAACTCCCTGCATTTACTACGAGACGTCAATGCGCCAATTAGGGTTGGAGTAAGTTCATAGTTTGTCATTCCTGAGTTTTGCAAATAGGTCCTACATACCACAGTTTTCAGAGGCAAAGACTAGAAGGGATGGTGGTCATTTCCATAGTGTAACTCATGGCGCGGTCTGAACCACTTGTGGGTTCCTCCTTAACATAATCCCAAGATAGATAACAGTATGGAGGTGTAATTTTTCGGAAGGACATTTAAGTATTTTATTATTCTGTTAGTTACCATCGTGTCTTTTATTCCTATTGTGTTCTTCCTTTGATTAGTCATTTGGGAGTTATTTGTAGTAGTTATCGGGTCTTTCAAAGTTAGGGTTACTAGATAGCATACGCTACCCCTCAAGTAAGATTTCATTTAATAGAGGGATGATGTAGTTATTACCATGTGTATCACTAAGAAATAACTAAGTCTTGGTATATCTGTTGCTTCGTTTTCGTTATTACTATTTTCGTTTTCCTTAAAGAATCTCAACGAGAGATGTTAGCCCTGTGAATAGTTCATTAATGGGGACTCTTTTTGTTTGGTAGGGTAGTATGTTTTATTCCGTCTATTTATATATTTTGTAAATCTAACAGATTCTCGGTTGGACTTTACTATTGTTATTTAATTTACCTGCTTCTATCTCTGTGATACCTCGGTCAATTTATTGGGAATCCTACAACATGATATTTCGAGTCTTGGAATGAACCCTTGTCACATTGATGGGCGACGATTCATTTCCATCATCTAAATACCATAGCATGAGGACTATGTTCTTACTATTGAATTCTACTTACTCATTACAGTTTGGTTCAAGATTGATTTAAAATTAACTTTTAAACATGTCCATATACTGTATGAAAAGTTTGTGTTATTGTTTTGGCATTCCTCTTGTGGTAACTTTGTATAGCTTACAAGCTAAGGATTTTCGCTATTGATTAATTCTTAAGAGAGGGAATTTGGTAAAACTTGTTACCGTCACTAATGATGGGCCTTGTTCTTGCGAGGACCAATTAGAAATTGTACCACACCTTCCTCCCTCGGCCGGAACCTCTAAACAGATAGTGGTGATGGGGCAAGCATTTGAACCCATGCATCATAAGATAAGTATTTTTTTGGAAAAATAATTATTGGTTTAACTTTCATCATCTTATTGTAATTACTTTTCTTTTGTTACCTAAACTTTGAATAGAGACTAATGTTTACAGATTTTGTTTTCTTGGAGGGTCTCCATCTGTACAAGTCTTGGATACCCACCACTGTCTCCTATGAAAAAGGTATTCGGGTTCTGAACCCTCACCTCTCGGGCCAATTCTATAGGTTCTAGCATCATCCAAGGAGATCGTGATTCAACTAGCTTTGTTATGCATAGTTCTTGATTGTTGGAGTATTTGTTGGAGTAAACCCTTGGGGTCATTTTTCCATTGATTGTATAATTCCAGCTCCTGCATATTGTTTGTGACGTCCCCAAAAATAAAATATTTAGAAATTTAAATTTGCTGGAAATTCATTTCTGTTTTTAGTAAATTCGAATTTGGAAAATTTTTGCCATTTATGGCAATTCCGAATTTCAAATTTGATATTTGTAATTAATTATTATGACTATAGGGAAAAGATATGATTTGACTCAACTAACTATTTGACTATGACACTTGTATAAAAACACAATATTTTATATTGATTGCAGGAGGAAAAATGGAACAGCCATGTTAAAATTAGCTGACCATGACTCCATGAGTGGGGAACATGTTGGAATTACATCTAGGTTGATTGTTACAAGTGGAAAATCAATGATTTGGCCATTGATAGCCCCTGAATATCAGGGATTTAGAAAGATTCAAAAATTCCCAAGGGAGGGAAAAGACCTAGGAAAATTGATAAATAGCATATGTGAGGAGGGAGGATGCTGCCAAGTGTGCTGGAAAGTAGAGACTATTGGTTTTCTTGCTGTTATGAACACTACTGATTGAGTGTGAGGCAAGGGAAACCTACTGGAACTAAAAGACATTGATCAGGAGGAGTTTTTGTTTCAAGTTTTCCCTCATGGACTCATGGTCAGGCTAGGGGGTGAACCGTGCAAGTGATTTTGGTTGCTCGGTTTTACAGTTGGGAGAAACGTGGTTGTTCCCTTTGTGTTCCCGCACACTGGTTCAGATATGTAGTCTCTCCTTGCATGTATGAATAATTGTATATTTACTGAAATGTATGTTTGCTATATTGAATTCGAATTATTTATATATATGTAGAACGAATTAGTTACAGAAGTAGCAAAATCATTAACACCTGCATGAAAATTGTATATTGGCTGAAATGTATTTTGTTGTATCAAATTTGAATTATTTATGTATCTGTAGAATGAATTAGCTACAAAAATAACGAAATCATTAACACCTGTATGTATGTCCTATACCCTAGATGGGAATAAAATTGTTTGATCATACGAATGTGTGGAGTCAAACTTCCAACAGAATAGTTATAATAGATCCCTGAATAAGTCTTTTCAACTAAAATTTGTACAAGAGTTAGAAATAATTTGATTATTCTACTAAATCAATTCGAATGGATCCCGTGAATAAATTATGGAGTAATTTCTTCTGAGATTGGATTGTTTTTTTTTTCTTTCGGTTATAGTAGAGACTTCTCCATACATCGAAAGTTTTGGTGCAAGACGTCTAAGTATGAATAGATTGAAACTAGATTATATATGTATATACGGAATAGGTATTCTCTGCAATCTACAAGTTCAGATTTATAAAGGAAATCAGGACACCATCTCCCCTTAGTGAAGATAAGTTACTACGAATTAGGACACACCCATGATAGACCTAAAATCAACATGTATC
>JZKD02S1673687.1:647255-674697 GCA_000966675.3 Picea glauca | reverse complement strand
CATCCATTTCAATTGACGAAGCACGGTAATGAAATATAAAATCTAGTACCTACATAATCAAATACACATAAGTGAGTGTATGAACATATGTAATTCCTCCATTCTGAATATGATAAAAGAACTCTGATAGGTAGGCAACCACCGCTATAAAACAAGTATAGAGTTCAAGCGTTTCAGTCCAAACAAACAATCGATGCACTATTGCAATGTGAACCAAATGCATTAAACCAGATAATACTAGTGACCACATCATTTAATCATGGGAGGGTTTCTTCCTTTCGGTAACAATTTTTAGACAATTGGTACGGGACAGAGTCGAATTATATAGATAGACTTAGATATTTCCAATGAACAAGAGTTCGAAATCAAACATTTGGGTCACTGTATTGAAAAACGTCACTTCAAATAATAATGGCCAGGTATTCCTTTTAGCAAATAAACAAGGAAACAAACTACACAGTGGACCAGTTTGAATATCAAAGTTACCAAATTAACATTTTACAAAGATGGGCGAATGACCCTAGAAATTTCTGTGACAACCTCCTTTCCTTTCCACAAGTTAAATAAACTATTTCTAACAGAACCAGAAGAAGGGCACGAATTCCCTTAAGTATTTTCTAGAACCTGCAGAATTAGCCGGAGTAAGAAAAATGTTCAGAACCTGAATACCTCTCATCAGAGACTTAGGCAGAATCCAAGACCGATACAGGATGGAGAGATACCTGCCAAGAAACAAAACCCTAAAATTTAGTCCTCATTTGAGTAACAGGTAATAAAAAGGAAAATTTGCAAAAAAAATAGGGTAAATGACAAACAATGAATACTCATCTTTGGTGCACGAACCCGAAACTTTGTCTACCGCTTATGTTTTGGATGGATGTCCGAGTGAAGGGAAAAGGTGCAGTAAGCCTCTAATGGGTCCTCGCATAAACAAGGCCCATCGTTAGTGCCAATAACAATCCCCTAAATATTTCTTGTTATCAATAAAATATTTCAATAGGAAAAACCCTAACCTATATAAACATATTGTAAGCAGAAACAAAACAACAAGATAGACCTTTCCCAAAGATTTTATTAAAGGGATGAACTGCAAACTCTTTCAAAATGAAATATTGTAGTGAATCTTTAAAATCAAACAAAGTCATCATGCCTCGGTGATGAGAACTATTCGCTTCCCATCCCGAAGATAGGAACTTTGGTAAAACTTCTAAGGTCTTAATACTTCCAGTAAAATGACCGTAGAAAAATAGAAGAGAAAATCAAATGCTAGACGTAGGAACAAGTATGGAAAAGAATGACTCCATCCAGTCCAAGGCTCTTAATATTTCATCAATCAAATCGAGGGATTCTTTCTTTAGTGAATCACTCGCAGGGATGACATACTTCTCTGAAACTGGTAGGAAGATAAAGAAAGACCTGAGAATTAAATAGTCTTTCCTAAATTAAAAAGTTACCGTAGAGAAGAACATAAACAGATTAAAATAAAAATGATGACGCTTATCAAAAGACATCCCGGCTTAACATTGCCAAAAATATACCAACTTACTTAACCTATCAGGGTTGGGTTTAAGGAAGTACTTACCATCGTTTCCCAGACATGCCATCGGTTATAACCATGGCGCGTCTGTCCTTTCCACTTGGAGTTCACCCCTGATAAGAAAGTGTGATATACAAAACCCCAGGGGCATTTTCTACCATCATTTATAGACTCGACCTCAAGGAGAACAGTGAAACACATGAAACCCTTCATAGGAGGACAAAATTCAGAAATGACAAAACTGTGAGCCCCCCTAAACCCTAGGTGATTCCCTTCTACCTTAGAAATAAATGTGGGAAGTACAGAGGATAGGTAGCCATGTGACAAGGATAGGGTTGACATGGTATCTCGGTTATGGAGCCAAACAAATTCAATAAAGATCATAGGATTTTCATTAATGAATATGCAGAGATTTAGCTATTGTGACAGAGAACCATCTCTTCTGCTTAAAGGGGCAATGCGATTTGACACTCTGTCCTAATTCGAAGAAAGTTTTCATACCCTTTATTTGATTGAATCAAAAGTGTGATCCGAGTTGTCATCCTCCCACTATTTTCTTGGGATAACTAACTCGCTACGAGCAACCACCAGTTCAAGGACCACAAAATGACCATGACTTGGCAGTCACATTAACTGCCCAGTGGGAAAGTTTGCCCCATAACTTTATTAACAAGAAACGAGTTAAGACTCCCTAAGGATTAAAACCAACCCATAGATTTGATGCATAGACAAACTTCAGGATAAAAATGAATTCTAACATGAATTACAAGCCCCCAATCATTTATAAGTCCTATGTATATAGGATAAAGAACAAGAATGAAGGGGATTTGTATAACCTTGATTTCCTTCATACAATCTCCTACTCGTGTTTTAAGTGAGATATGAGGGTTGAGATATCTTGTGGTATGTTTAAGACCTGGAAGGTTAGTGAGATTTTAGAATAGACTCTTATAACAAGTTCTTTTTCTTATAGTGTATTTATGTGTGACTGAATTGACATCAGAGTTGTACAACTAGTATCTTGCCTTCCACCGGGAAACTTAAGTAGGAAGTAGATAACAAAAGGTTTTTTTTATTTTGGAAAATTGAGGTTTTTTACAGTTTTGAGTCTGTATTTGAATTTAGATCTGGTAAACTATGTAATATACTCCTTTTTCTTTAATTAAAGAAAGGAAATCCTAGTCTAATCTTACTCAGAATGATAATTCGTGTCAATGTGACTCTGTCTTTCGATTTCAAATAGTGTACTTGTTATTTATGCAACTCGACTTTGCTTGCGCCATTGGCTTATTCCGTTTTAATAAAGGGTTTAATGATATCCATTAATCTACTATATTCGATACATGTTGAATCAAGTGTATTGACGGTTGTTTTAGTTAGGGAATTCCAACTCCTATGCATTTTCTTTATAACTATGGTTGCATGTCTGTCGAGAATTCATCATACTCATAGTACAGGAACGAATCCCTGTCAATATGTTCATATATAAATATATTTGCTTATGTAGACAATAGGTTCTGGATTTCATTATAATGCATGCTAATAGTAATTTAGATAGATATTGGTCTATATGTGATATAGATATACCATGGAATGTATTGGTTTGTAAAGTATTAAATCCATGCTAAGTGGTAGATAACGTTCCGATTAAATTTTTGACTCTGAGCTTGGTAATTGCAGAAATATACTTACTTTATATATATACATAAAAACTAGTGTTCAACCTCTTTGTGCCTAGATGCTTTATACCATAATTTCGATGTACAGGAAATAATTTTGTTCTAACAGAAATCCAATTATAGGAAAAAGGGTTGCTTACAGACTTTAATCACATCCATCCATTTGATTTCCCTAAAATGAAAATAAAATAACTTCTAACTTTCCTACTGACACTAATCCAGTCATAAGGAGTTGCTGAGGAAATTGATTTCAGAAAATGATTTACCCAGCTATTCTGTACGAGAACTAGAATTCACATAATCATATAATCGAACAATTTCTCTCAGGGTATTGTGTCCATACAGACTTTAAGAATTACGCTACATCTGTAACTAATTCACTCTATAGTGATATAATTAATTCAATCTAGGTACAATGATTTCATTACATCAGATATATGATCATTTAAATAGATGCATTACAACAATTAGATATAATCATTCAAATAGAGAAGAGAGATTACATATCTGAAACAATTCGCGGGAAGACAAAGGGAACAATCACATTTCTCTCAACCGTAGAATAGGGCAGCCAAACTACTTGTCTGATTCACCCCCTAGCCTGACCGTGAACCAATGAAGGTGAACTTGGAAGCTCCTCCTCATAAATTCCTTTCAGTTTCAATAGTCTCTTCTTGCCTCACACTCAATCCATAGTGTTCATAACAGCAAGAGAACCAATCATCTTTTCCCAGCATACTAGGCAACGTCCTGCCTCCTCACATATGCTATATATCAAACCAATATTTTTTCCTAGGTCTTTTTCCCTCCTGACGGAATTTTTGCAGCTTTCTAAATCTGTGATTTTCAGGGGCTACCAATGGCCAAATTTTCCACTTTTAACAATCAGCCCAGATGTAGTTCCAACATGTTCCCCACTCATGGAGTCATGGTCAACTAATTTTAACATGGTTGTTCCATTTGTCCTCCTGCAATAAATAAAACAATATTTTGTTTACATACAAGTGTCATATTCAAATAGTTAGTTGGTTCAAATCAGGTCTCTGCCCAACAGTCATAATAATTAGTTACAATTTATTAAATTCAAAATTTGGAATTGCCATAAATGGAAAATGTTTTTCCAAATTCTAATTTATTAAAAACGGAATAATTTTCTAACAAATTTTGAATTTCAAAAATACTTTATTTTTGGGGATGTCACATCTGGTTTCTACCAGAAACTCACTAAAGGTGTTCATGGAAAAACATATATCTGGTCTGGTGTTCGTTAGGTACATCAATGATCCAATGATCTGTCTATACAGTGTGGCATCAATCAATTCTGACAAAGTTTCGACCAACAGATTTGTTTTCATGGGTGTATTCATGGGCCTGCACTCCAACATGTTGAATCTCTTCAGCATTTCATCTGCATACTTCCCCTAGTTAGGGAATATTCTCTATGTATTTTTCCATACCTCAAGACCTAAGAAATAATGCATTAGGCCAAGGTATTTCATCTCAAATTTTTAAGCGAGCTTCTTCTTACATTCGGTGATGAGATTTTCTTCTCTAGTTAAGAATAAGTCATCCACATACAACAACAATATCACTGACTCATCATTCATAACCTTGAAGTAGAGGGTTTTTACTCTTGGTAAAGACTAAGCTCATCAGGAAACTGTCAATTCTTCCATATCAATCTCTAGGAGCTTTCTTCAACATGTAGAGATCCTTCTTCAACGTGAGTCTTTCTATCTTCAATCTTCAAATCAATTTTTCTTATTACATTGTACCAATCTTGTACACTTGCTCAGCTGCAACTCACTCTACACAATCATGTGTTATCTCTATGTGCTTTCTGCAAGGCACTATCTATCTCATTGTCTGGGAGTATGTCCTCTACTCTCTCTGCAACTGTTCCTTATGGAATCTAGGATTCTGCACCTATAGCTTCTCTAAGCCTGAGAATGACTGCTTCATTCTCATTGTGGTTGCTAAAATATGGGAGTAACTCCTGTTATTTTATCATGGCAACAGTTTCATCTAAAACTGAGAATGACTCAATAATTGATAGTGAGGATATCTCTTCTTCTTTCATGGGGGTAATGCTATCATAGTCATGTCTTCATGACCCAACTGATGTACTGCACCAAGTTCCACTCAAGTTTTAAATATGGGGATTTCTCCCCCTGCATCTCATATTGTATATGAATCATTGTTTTTTTGGTTGTCTTCATAAGTACTGGAACTGTTTCTTCAATAAGTGTCTCATCATATTCTTCTCCCGTTTTGCTGGGAGAATCTTCTAGAAATACATAAGGCTTTGTACATATGTAACACATTTGATCTGTATAGATCAAGATTGGAAGTCAATACTGACTTCTGTTTTCATGGAAGAATTCATATCCTAGTCTTTATGACTGGCTTCCTTCTTTGTCACTGAAACAAGCGAGTCATCTCAGAGATTTCATATCTCCTAGGAGTATATGAAGTTACAATCTAGTCCTCTCATGACATCCGTCTTCCAGTCCTAGAAGTTGTCTCTTCATCTGATCCTTTCTGAGATTAGGTTTACTCTCGATTGATTCTACAAGGAATTCATCATATCTTACAAGGTATACTTGGTGTTGCATACCAAGTCTAAATATGGAAGACAGAGTCAGGCTTCAAATGAGATATTCTTCTCATTCTAATGTTCAGTCATCTTTGGATCCTTATGCTCCTTTCAGTCGATCTTCATATGAGATATTCTGAATCTCAAGAGATAGCTTCTTCTTCATGAGTGTATATGATCATGTACATAGTCTACTTCATGTCTCATATAATATGTTTCCTTCTACAACCTTCACTATATATTTCTAAGGGTTATCACCTGTGACCTGGAACAAGGTCAACAAAACAACAAGAAATAATAATATCCTTTTGATAATAATCGATAAAGAAATAGCATGAATAATCATCACAGTATCTTCTTTAGAGCTATCACTTATGGCTTGTCTGAAGCAATGATCAAAAGTAAGAGATACACTATGAAATGAGGTCAACATTGTTATAGTGTTGTGATTGAACATTACTCCATGGCAACCTGGAACTAACACATGAGGTTTCTCCTAGAGGAGATGTTATATGCTGACATCTTATCAAGTATAATACTTTACAAAGATTTCTATATCAACTATAGTGGTTACTTGTAAAGGGGTAGTCATCAACTTGTCATTTGTACCTTTGAATGTTATCAACATGATTAATCAAACCTGGAGCCTAAAGCCTTGTCCTCAAGAATGAGTGTGCTTGCTTTTCTTCCAAGTCTCCTTCACTCAATATGACGAGTGCTTTCCTCAACCTGTCTTTTGTACTAAGACAATATGTTATCTTGACAAAAGGTTGGGTTACAGGATAAACTCTATGATCTCAAATTTTAATCCATCTAATACCTTGACTCAGATTTTGATCAAAGGTTAGAATGATATTCATAGCTACAACATGCAAAACTGATCAAAATAATTTCATAACAAATAGATGCATATCAGAATAATCACACCTGGGTTGCATTATTCCTCTAAATGTGTTGGATCTTGATATCCTTCTAGATCTATGGCAAGATATCCCTTCTCCTGCAAATACTCTTTAAAGCTTAACCATGAGTACATACCTCTAACAGCACTTGCAGGTAGAGGCACCATCTCATAGCAGTGGTAATGATCACCAACTCTTAAGAACTTCAAGGGTGACTACAACTAGTACTACGACTGTAATTGATACTGCAACTACAATTGATATTGCAACTAGTTCTGAGACTGCAACTGCAACTGTAACTTAGGGTTTTATCAGGAAACTTGGGCCAAGGAGGCCACCTAGGGGAATGCCCACCTAGGGCGCACAAGTCAATCACCTAGGAGAAACACTTCTTCACCTTTTGATGATGAATTAAATATATGTAAAATAAATGGTTCCCTTGGTATATAAGGTGAACCAGGACTAAAATAAATCATTCTTACCTTTTCTTATGAAGCTATGTGTCTTGGCTGTTTTCTTTTCTGAGTTTTCTTTTTACATTCACATCAATTTCGTTTCTAGGGTTTCTGAAGAACAACCAGTGCGCCTTCCTTCATGGCTGCCTCCTGGTGACTCTGTTTTCCATGCTTCCACCTATGAGAGAAATATTATCTCATTATCTAGCCACTCTCTCAGGGAGAAAATCATTTCCTTTGAGTTTTCTGAGGCAGAAAGGAGGGCGTACCAACTGGGGTTTGCGCCCTTGCTGGTTTCTTCTTTGTGGGAATGAAGTGAGTGCGCCCTCTTCCATGGATGCACTGGGATTCTCCCACTAATCCCCGGAGGTCACTCTGAGATATCCAAAACCTCTTTTCCACTCTCAAATCACCTCGGTCTAGATCCCCATTTACTTGGTCACCCAAACTAATGGTGTGCCCCTATTCAGATTTGCGCCCCTGAGGAGAGTTTTTGGTTAGAAGTCAAGATATGGATTGTGTGGTCACCTTATCATATAGATCACCTTCTTGGGTAGATCAATTGGTATCAGAGCCTCAAGATCCATGGAAAATATTTCGATCTTGAAGATTGAGCCAATTTTTTTTGGGGGGGGGTTCATGAAACAATCCAAAGTTTGCCTATTCTAGGGTTTCCATTTTATGCAAGAAGATACACAGATCTCATAAGCCCCAAGGGCATCCACATATCAATTTCCATAGAGAGGATCTACATAGATCTAAAACAATACATATATCTCCCTCTAGACGAGTTCAAGCACTGTTGCCTTAGGGTTTTGAGTCCTCTGTTCTCAAAACATAGTCCTTTGTTCAGCATTGCAAGCTAGGGGCGCCTTTTCTCTTCAGTTGGCCTCACAATGCCTCCACACAAAGATCCTTTGGAAGTCAACTTAGATTCCAACACATTAAATATTGTCCAATATCTTTCCTCCATCCTCAATGAGGTGCTCAGAATGCAACAAAAAAACAATCCAGATCTATTATGGTTTGACACTCGAATCCAACTACCCAATTTTTTTGGGAAAATGAATGGTGAAATGGTGGATTCTTGGATATGAAGCCTATCCACCTAGTTCAATACATGTCCAAGCATTACTGAGGAAAGAAAACTTCATATTGTCACCTTGCAATTAGAACGATTGGCACAAAGTTGGTGGGATACAGAGAAAGAGAAGACCACATTTGTGATAGAGATTGGGGATGCTCTAGAATCCTCTACTTCGCAACCCATCAAAACCTGGGCTCCACTTTCCGAACCTTTGAGAAATCACTTCTACCCACCTGGGTATGTGCAATCCTTATGGATCAAATGGCACCAACTTCGACAACTCCCTTCACAAGGAGTGCAAGGCTACATAGACTTCTTCTGCAAGATGTGCCACTTACTTCATGTTCCAGATCTGTAAGAGGTACTCATATCAAAATTTGAGGCTTGTTTATTAATTCAATTCCGTCGAGAAGTAGAGCTGTTTGAAAATCCAACTTTAGATAAAACATTTCAGAGATCTTTGGATATATAAATGAAAGTCACTCCTAGAGGTCGTATTCCTTAGTCTTACCCTTACACCAACCCCCCCCACCTCTCAACCATATAGCTCCCATCCCTCAGCCCGCTTTCTACCTCCTTGGACTCAAAACCCCACACCCAATACAATTACAAGGACATCGTGGTTCTCATTCCACAAAATTACTTCACACAATTCATCATATTGTCAAATCCTCCAAAATCTAAAACCAACAAAACTCTACTCACTGAGCTCATTGTGCCTTCCCAAGTAGAAGATATCGAAGAATTTCCTCTGGAAAATCCCACAGAAGTAGATCCCTCATTGATTCTAATGACCCAGGAAGATTTGAACGCATCCACCCAAACCCTCTTCACCCAGAACTGCCAAATCAAAAATGCCTTGGCTTTACTGATTATGGACAATGGAAGCCAGAAAAATTTGGGGTTTCAAGCCCTTGTAAACAACCTTAATATTTTCACCACTCCACATCCACAACCCTATCAACTTGGATGGGTCCAAAAGGATGGCCCTCGCCTCCTAGTTTCCAAGCATTTTCCATTCACTTTGGCCAGAGGCCAATTCAAAGACATTGTCCTCTATGATGTCTCCCTCTTGGATGGTGCGTATTTGTTGCTCAGTATCCCACAAAAAACCCAAAGAAATGATATCTATATAGCCAAATCCCGCCAGTACAAAATTACCAAAGAAGGCCACACTTATATCTTAACTGCAGCAAAACCCAAACCCCATTCTACCAAAGAAAAAATCCCACATGTACACTTAAACCAATGTGTTTCTCTATATTTGGTGCACCCAATAACACCAAACAATACAATGCACCTTGTTCCTAAAACTATGACTCCCCTCCTCCATGAGTTCGTAGAGGTATTTCAACCTTCGAAAGGACTTCCCCCCTCCCGCCACATTGACCATTCCATTCATCTCATCCTTGGATCTACCTTACCTAACGCCCCTACTTACCGGTTGGCCCCAACAGAAACAGAGGAAATGGAAATACAACTAACCGGCCTCATCAACTCTGGCCACATCCAACCTTCATCTTCTCCATGTGCTTCTATCTCCTTTGTCATCCCTAAACAAGATACCTCAGAAATGCACCTTGTCACGGATTACCGATCCTTGAACAAAGCCACAGTAAAAAAACGTTACCACCTTCCCCGGATTGAGGAACTACTTGAAACCCTCCAAGGAGATAAGTGGTTTACTAAATTGGATTTGATATTCGGCTATGATCAAGTTCGAATGAACCCAGATGATGTTTGGAAAACAGCATTCAAGACCAAATTTGGTCTTTTTGAGTGGAAATTCATGCCTTTCGGTCTCACCAATGCCCCAGCCACTTTCATGAGGCTCATCAATGACATCTTCAGAGAACATTTGGGTCAATTTGTGGTCATCTACTTAGATGACATTCTCATCTTCAGTCAGACATGGGACACTCACATGCAACATGTCTGACAAGTTTTCCAAATTCTCAAGGAACACAAGTTGCGAGTCAAAGAGAAGAAATCATATTTTGGTCAGACTTCAATCCCCTATCTCGGCTTTATGGTCAGCTCAGCGGGTATTCAACCAAATCCATCTCGCATCCAATCATTGAAACAATGGCCTCTACCTTCTTCAGCTAAAATGTTGAAAATCTTTTGGGTGGCATCAATTTCTATCATAATTTCATTCCCTCTTTTTCAAATCTTTCTTGACCTCTGCATTATCTCTCAAATACTTCTTCTACATTCATCTAGACCAAAGAAGAAACTACTCACTTTGCTCAACTCAAAGACGCCCTCTTCTCATCCCCTTTTTACATCTGCCAGACCTCTCCCAACCCTTTGAGATTGAGTCAGATGCCTCACAATATGCTATTGGTGTCATAATTAAACAGCGAGGACACCCCATTTCTTACCACTCTGAAACCATGTCTGAGGCAAAGAAAAATTATAGTACCTGTGACAAGTAATTTTATAGTCTAGTGCAAGCACTCAAACAATGGAGGCATTATTTGTTGGGTAAAGAAACCATTATGCATACCGACCACCACCCTTTGATTTTCATCAACTCTCAATCGAAGATTCAGGAACAAAGGCACCTTAAATGGGCCTCCTACATTCAACAATTTCAGTTAGTCATCAGATACAAGAAAGGAACTTCTAATAAAATGGTTGATTTGCGAAGTCAATCTCCCTCTCTGGTTCTTTCCATTATAGAACTACGTTGTGCTACTTACGACACATGGAAATATCAATATGCTACTGACAGCGAATTTCAAGATATTTTTGAAGCTTTGCAAAGCCCCACGGTGATCAATCAAACCCCCTTCCTAGACTACATTATTCGGGATGGGTAGCTATATAAGTTGAATTTTTTATGAGTTCCACACTCAAAAGACTGACTCTTGCTCATTAAGGAAGCGTTGCTTCAACATATGGGGGCCACTTCGATACCACAAAGATCACCCAACATCTACAACTCCATTTTCATTGGCCTTCCATGTAGCCTCAAGTTGAAAAAATTATCAAATCTTGTGCCTTATGCTCACAATCCAAGCCATCCAACCGGGAGCATGGGTTTTATCAACCACTATCACTTCCTTCTCGGCCTTGGGAGTCAATCTCAATGGATTTTTTAAGTGGACTTCAAAAAACCCAAAAGAAACATGATGAAATCTAGGTAGTGGTATGTTGCTTTAGAAAAATGGAACTTTTTGTCCCATGCACAAAGACTACTACAACAACGCAAACAATAGAGCTCTATTTCTGTCATGTCTGGCCCCATTTTGACCTCCCAAGCAGTATCATGTCAAACATAAATTCTCGCTTCCTAAGTACATTTTGGAAGACCATATGGGCCCTATTGGGGTGCCACCTCAATTTTTCTACTACATTCCATCCTCAAAAGGATGGCCAAACAGAGGTTTTCAATAGAGTCTTGGTGCATTCTCTCCGAACTCACTTTGGGCACAACAAACAATGGGACAATTACTTACACATTCTCTAGCATAGCTACAACAAGGCAACACATTCTTATACAAGATTTTCATCTTTTGAAGTCTTCTTGGGCTTCCAACCAGCATCTCCAACCAATCTTCCACTCACTTGGGATCGTCAAGGTACCTTCCATCAACAGTAGGAACAATTGTCAACTCAAAGATTTCTCCAAAAAATTGCACAACGCCACAGTGCAGTCACATCAAAACTCAAAGAAACCCAAGATCTTGCCAAGCAGTGTCATGACAAACAAAGAACCTTCATGGCCTTTCAACTAGGGGATCAAGTCTGGTTACACTTGGATAAGAAGCGATTCAAAGGCCACCATCACAAGCTTCTTCCAATCAGATATGGTCTATATACAATACTCGACAATATTGGAGAAAATGCATATAGGTTGGATCTGCCACCACAACTGGGAATCCAAAATGTCATTAATGTAAATCACTTAAAGTTGTTAGAGCCTTTCCTCTTGGACTAACTAGTCACCATCACTCATCCAATGGACAACATTCCTAATTTCCAACTCCCATTGGCCAAATACACTATACTAGACACTCAAATTCGCTCTATAAGACACCAAACTTACACTTTATATCTGGTAGCCTGCCAAAGCCAAACTCCAGCTCAAGAAAAGTGTATCACAACCGGTGTATTGCACAACAAGTTTCTCATCTTCTCATGGAATATGGGATGCTTCCATATCTAAACAGGGAGGAATTGGGCCAAGGAGTCCACCTAGGGGAACGCCCACCTAGGGCACAAAAGTTAATCACCTAGGCACAAAACTTCTTCATCTTTTGATGATGAATTAAATATATGTAAAATAAATGGTTCCCTTGGTATATAAGGTGAACCGAGACTAAAATAAAGCATTCTTACCTTTTCTTATGAAGCTATGTGTCTTGGCTGTTTTCTTTACTGAGTTTTCATTTTACATTCACGACAATTTCATTTTTAGGGTTTCTAAAGAATAACCAGTGTGCCTTCCTTCATGGCTGCCTCCTGGTGACTATTTGCCATTCTTCCACCTCTAAGAGAAATCATATCTCATTAGCTATCCACTCTCTTAGGGATAAAATCATTTCCTTCGAGTTTTCTAGGTCAGAAGGGAGGGCACAACAACTCGGGTTTGTGCCCTTGTTGGTTTCTTCTTTGTGGGAATGAAGTGAGTGTGCCCTCTTCCATGGATGCACTGGGCTTCTCCCACTAATCCTCAGAGGTCACTCTGATATCGCCAAAACCTCTTGGCCACTCTCGGATAACCCCGGTTTGGATCCCCATTTGCTTGGTCACCCAAACTAATGGTGCGTCATTGTTCAGATTTGCGCCCATGAGGATATTTTTTGGTTAGAAGCCGAGATATGGCTTGCATGGTCACCTTCTCCTATAGATTGCCTTCTCGGGCAGATCAAAACCCTATTTTTTCAAAATTCAAATTTTAAAATTCTGATCCAGGGGATAGATGCACTGAGCTGAGGCAAGTAAGCTGGTGCAATCATATTTTTGAAAATCCAACTTTTACCCCTTCAAACTTGATCAGTGGATTTCTGGACTAGCGCTTCTAGTTTTTTGCTACCTATGGTACTCTAGTACTTCTGGTACTTCTGGTACTCTGGTTTTTTGGTACTTTTGGTACTTTGTGAAACTAGGGTTTCACTTTCTGGGAGATCTAGCCACTGAAAAGTTGCACTGAGGATACCAAAGTGATACTTGAGGAAGGGCACACTTTTATAGATGGTTTTGGGGCTGAAATACTTCATCAACAAAAATCCCTAATTTTCATGTATGACAACAGTGACATTTTTCACTTTCTCTTGTGAAAGATGCTCTCTTCAACTTAGCTCTGATACCATGTTAAGGTTTAAGATATTATTAGAGTTTTTTGCAATTCACTAGATAACAATAGAATAATATAGGATCATTGAGAAATACACAATCACAAGAGACACATCATTTATCGTGGGAAACCCTCGTGGGGGAGAAAACCCAAAAAAACTTCCTTATTATAGATATCCAATACAATGCCAAGAGATAACTCAATCAAATACAGAAAGTCCTCTCCCAAGAATGTGCCTCTCTCTCTTTGTATTCTCCAACTACAGCTCTAAAAATTTATCCTCAAATGAACAAGTGAGTGTGTGTCTAAATGACGCACTAGCCTCCTTATTTATACAACTCTGGCATGTGTGGACGGAGGTGTCTCTTCACTAGGAGGGCCAACTTCTTCTTTTGGGTCGTTATAACCACCTTTAATATATTCTGGTCTCCCTTTAATATGTTTTGGGGCCGAATTCTTATTCTTCCTATTACAATTATGTTTTGACCAATATGCAAAAGGGGATTTGGTCTTTTACAGTAGCCAACATGATCAATCCACAATAGGGGATTGATATAATGAATAATACAACAATAATAATTAGAATACACTTTGTAGTTACATTATTTCAACATTTGTGTCATGTGAGTCAGGCGCTTTCCTAGGGGGTCCCAGGGGGGGTAGGTATGGCCCCCCTAGTTACGCACAACATTCAGCTCCGAAAATGTTTTTGGGCGGTTTTTTCTATTTTAGTGGATTTTTCTACTTTTAGCGGTTTTCTAAATTAATCCTGGATTAAGGGATTAGATTTTTAGTAGCTACAGAATACCTAAAAACATTGTATATATTGTATGGTGAATGGTGAAATTAATACAATAAAGAGTTGAAAAGTGCAACACCAAGGAAGTTTGGTTTTCTCTCGGTTAAGGGCTTCCAACGTAAATCTTTGTGTAATATGTGTATGAGCCATTGGTTAATTTATGTTTTTCTTAAGAATCTATATGAATTGTTTTACTTCACAGGTTTAAAACTTACATGAAGACCATCCATTAATTACTAGCAGGTCATACAGTTCAGGACAATCACATGTGTGGTTCATAAAATCTCATAACAGTCATAGGTGTGGTCTATAGAGTCACGCAAAAACAATAGGTTGTGTGTGTTAGCAGATAATATCACATGCATGATTTGTACAGGTCATACAATAGTCTTAGAGGGGGGGAGGGGCAACAACTAAGTTGATTTTTGGGTATTCAGTTTTGTTGTTTTGTTTGTAATTTTCTCAGATTCATTTTCCCAATCAAGGAGCTCTTGTAAGTTATGAATTTATTTGAATGATGAACTAATTTAGAAGAGTAGAAAAATAATTGTGCACATGTGTTATTTTTTTTCTCATTTTCTGCTGCAAGAAAGAAGTAAATTAATTCCAGTAGTGTAATATAGATTTGATCTATTTCACCTAGTTTCTAGTTTTAGAGTAATTTGCAAGAGTTTATGAAAAATGTCGCAAATCCCTCATTGAATGTGTCACAACTCCCATAGATAAATAACTAAATGTGCCATGGCCCCTGGATTAATGGAAATTAAATTGTGTGAAGTGCACACACAAGACCATTGCCATATCCAAGGCTCAAAGAAACCAAGTAGGATGTCACCAAAATATTTTGCCAAAAAACCAATGTCTACTTAGAAACATTGTCTCAATTTCATGTACAAGGACACTCTAGTACAATAGAGTTTCAAAACAATATCTTCCCCCTAGGAACTTGGGCCAAGGATGCCACCTAGGGGAACGCCCACCTGGGGTGCACACTTCAGCCAACTAGGCTCTACTCATTTCACATTTTTTACGCTATTTAAATATGCATATGTAAATAAATGGTTACCTCAGTATATAAGGTGAACTGAGACTCAAATAAAACATTCTTATCTTTTCTTGAAGCTATTATCTCACTTGGTTTTTGTTGTTTAAGTTTTACTTCACGTTTTGGCTGCATTTTCATTTTTTGGGCATTTTCAGGGTTAGTCGGTGCTCCTTTCTTCATGGATGCACCCTGGATGCTCCGTTTGACATGCTTCCACACCTGGGAGAAGCTTAATATATTATCTAGCTAATCTCTCAGGGGAGCAAGTCCTTTTCTACAAGTTTCTTGAGGAAAACAAGAGGGCGCACCAACGTGGGTTTTGTACCCTTGATATTTTTCTCATTGTCGAGATGAAGTAAGTGCACCCTCTTTTATGGATGCACTGAACTTCTCCCTTTGATCCTTGGGATGCACATTGATATAGCCCCATCCTCTTGTCTACTCTAATAGCATCCTGACATTGGATATCCATCACTGGGTTACCCAAACCAATGATGTGCCCCTACTCAGAGTTGCGCCCCTGTTGAGTTTTTGGTCAACTATCAAAATTGGATTTTTTGGTTACCTTCCCCATTAGATCTCCTTCCTTGATAGATAAATTGGTATCAAAGCCTCAAGATCCATGGAAAATATTCTGATCTTGAAGATTGATCCAAATTGTGTTCTGGGGTTTTCATGAAATAGTCCAGATTTCACCCATTTCAGGGTTTACATATTCATGCAAGAGGATCAATAGATCTCATAGCCCCAAGGGAACATATATATCCACTAAAATAAAGAGTAGTTTCACAGATTTAAAACAATACAGATCTCTCCCTCTAGAGCAGTTCAACTCCATTGCTCCAAGGTTTTTCACCCTTTGTTCACACAACAGAGCCTGATCCTCTGTTTTGCGCCCTCTGTTCACAATTCCTCTGCAAAAAAAACCCTTGGTGGTAGAATCAGATTCCAACACTTCAAATATTTTCCAATATCTTGCCTCCATCCTAAATGAGTTGCTCATAATGCAACAACAAAACAATCCATACCCCTTTCGGTTGGACACTCGAAAACAACTACCCAAATTTGTTGGTCAAACCAATGGAGAAGTTGTGGATTCCTAGATCCATAGCCTCTCTGCCTATTTTAATACATGTCTAGGCCTTAACTAGGAGAGAAATATCCATATTGCAGCCTTGCAATTAGAAGGAATTGCACAAACCTGGTGGGATACAGAGAAAGAGAAGACCACATTCATCATAGAGATTGAGGATGCTCCAAAATCCTCTACATCCAAACCCATCAGAACTTGGGCTCAACTTTATGAGGCATTGAGAAACCACTTCTACCCACCCAGGTATGTGAAATATTTATGGATCAAATGGCACTAGCTCCGAAAACTTCCTTCCCAAGGAGTGCAAGGCTACATATACTTCTTCTGCAAGTTGCACCTCTTACTACATATTCCAGATTTGGAAGAGGTACTCATATTGAAGTTTGTTGTTGTTTTATTGATTCAGTTCTGTAGAGAAGTAGAGATGTTTGCAAATCCAACTTTAGAAAAAGCATTTCAGAGAGATTTGGCTATAGAAAGGAAAGTTTCTCCCAGGGGTTGTACTCCTCAGTCCCTCCCCTACACCAACCCCTCTGCCTCTCAACCATCCAACTCCAATCCTTCAGCCTGATTTCCACCTCCTTAAGCTCAAAATAGCATACCCCATACAAATACAAGGACACCATGGTTCTCATTCCACAAGACTACCTCACACAGTTCTTCAGATTGTCAAACCATCCAAAATATAAAAACCAACAAAACCCTACTGACTAAGCTCATTCTCACCCCCCCAAGTGGAAGATATCGAAGAAGTTCCCCTGGACAATCCCACAGAAGTATATTCCTCATTGATCCTAATGATCCACAAAGATTTTAAATCCTCCACCCAGCCCCTCTTCACTCATAACTACCAAATCAAAAAATCCTTGGCTTTATTGATTATGGACAATGGAAGCCAGAAGAATTTGGTGTCTCAAGACCTTGTCAACTGCCTTAAACTGGTTACTACTCCCCACCCACAACCCTATCAGCTCGGATGGGTCCAAAAGGATGGCTCCCACCTCTTAGTTTCTCAACGTTGTCTGGTCACGTTTTCCATAGGCCAATTCAAAGATAATGTTCTTTGTGATGTTTCCCCCTTGGATTGTTCATATTTTCTTCTAGGGATTCCATATCAAACCCAAAGAAATTTTATCTATATGGCCAAATCTCGCTATTACAAACTTACAAAAGAAGGCCAGACTTATATATTAACCGCAATAACACCCAAACCCCCTGCTACCAAAGAGCAAATATTGCATGTACATTTAAACCAATGTGTCTCTCTATGTCTGGTGCGCCCAATAACACAAAACAATACCACTCACCATGTTCCTGAAACAATGACTCCCCTCCTCAAGAGTTTTCATATGTGTTTCAACCTTTGGCGAGACTCCCTCCCTCCCAACACATTGATCATTCCATTCACCTCATCCCTGGATATGCATTACCTAATGCCCCTACATACTGGTTGGCCGCAACACAAACAAAGGAAATGGAAATACAATTGACTAACCTCATCAACTCTAGCCACATCCAACCATCATCTTCTCCATGTGCTTCTGCCACATTTGACATCCCAAAATGAGATACTTCAGAAATGCACCTTCTCACCAATTATCGGACCTTGAACAAAGCCACAGTAAAAAATCATTACCCCCTACCCCAAATTGAGGAGTTACTCAACACCCTCCATGGAGATAAGTGGTTTACTAAATTGGATTTAAGAATCGGCTACCATCAGGTTCGAATGAACCCAGATGATGTTTGGAAAAGAAATTTCAAGACCAAATTTTTTCTTTTTGAGTGGAAGGTTATGCCCTTCGGCCTCACCATTGCCCCAACCAATTTCATGAGGCTCATCAATGACATCTTCAGGTCACATTTGGGTTGATTTGTGGTCATCTAATTAGATGACATTCTCATCTCTAGCCGAACATGGGACACTCACACGCAACATGTCTGACAAGTTCTTCAAATCCTCCGAGAACACAAGTTACAAGTCAAAGAGAAGAATTCATATTTTGGTCACATTTTAGTTCCCTATCTCGACTATAACATCCCCAAAATATATATATTTTTTTAAGTCTGAAATTTCGTAGGAAATTATTTTCGTTTTTAGTAAATTCAAAATTGGAAAATTTTTTCCATTTATGGCAATTCCGAATTTTGAATTTAGTTAATTGTAATTGATGATTATGATTGTTGGGTAGAGACCTAATTTGACCCAACTAACTATTTGACTATGACACTTGTATGAAACAAAATATTTTATATTTATTGTTGATGGACAAATGGAACAACCAGGTTAAAAACAACTAACCAGGACTCCATGAGAGGGGAACATGTTGGAACTACCTTAGGGATAAATGCGACAAGTGGAAAATCAGGAATTTGGCCATTGGAAGCCCCTGAAAATTAGTGATTTGGAAAGCTGTGGAAATTCCCAAAGGGGAAAATACCTAGGCACAAATTCTTTTGGCATATATAGCATATGAGAGGAAGCAGGACATTCCCAAGTATGATGGGGGAAAATGAATTATCTCTTATTGTTATGAACACTGGTTCTGAGTGTGAGGCAAGGAGAAGTTGTTGAAACTGAAGGACAATCATTGAGGAGGAGTTATGTAGTTCACCCTCATGGATGCATGGTTAGGCTAGGGGGTGAACGGAGAAAGTAGCATTGGTTGTTCCGTTCTAAGGTTTGGAGGAATGCGGATGTTCCATTTGTTGATCAGAAAACTTGCTCAGATATGTTCATCTACTTTTCTCTGGTCATATGTTTCTTGACTTAAATGGATGATAGCATTACATCTATACAGTTCTGGGTGACTTATTTCTGTTGGCTAACCCTCTATACAAAATTCATTTTGATTTAACAATTGAAAGAGTATATTTATTTTAATTCTGTATGATTCATTTCTATATCTACCTAACCCTTGTTGAATTGTTTATTGGATTATTGGCTAGTAGAATGAAGTAAATCATAGGACAAGTCCTTGCTGTGTGAATTTTTTTATTAAATAGAATTGATAAAAATTGTTGTAGCTATTAATAAATATATGAAAGTTTTCATATTCATGCAATGCAGTCTCTAGACCACAATAGGAAAAAGAAATTAGTTTCAATCTGTGGTTGTTATTAGGAACATTGTGGAACAAGTATGAATTTAGGTTTAAGGATAATTAATCATAAAATAATCATTATAGATTTTTCTTCCAGGTCGAATGACCATAAGTGTAAAACTACATGAAAGTTTATGTATGCCTTTAAAGGTTTGTAATCAACCTATATAGAATAATATTTTACGATGATAACTAAAATATGTACCATATCAATAGATATATACATAATATATGTAGATATTCACTTGAGGGGGTAGTTAAAATATACAATACCAAACGAAGTTATGGAAGGAAAATATAGAAAGGAGATAGACATATATATAGTTATGATTGTATAACTATGTACACAGCACTGAAATAAAAGTATATGATTTATTCATGAACCAAATACCCGGGGTCATCTTATTGAACTACATGAGATTCAAGTGCTTTTCTATCATACAGTATACATAAAAGACACAGAAAATTAGGGATCCTCTGTTTCAATAAACATGGAAGTAAATTCCATTACATATCTTCATAGCTGTTGAAAAATAGAAATAAAAGCAATCTTTTTCTTGGGGTGTTCTCCCTTGTTCAATCTATTCAAAACATTTTCCCTTCCTTGAAGGTTTTAAAATTACAAGTAACCAAGTTATCTAGGGCACCCTGGTGCCAAAGTTATTATAATGATAGTGACTTAATCTAGAATTTTGTACCATTACGATTTGAACCCGAAAACTTAAATTTAACACCATGAGTCGGAACTCGAATACCTTTTTAGTGAGGAAAATTAGTAGACCCATTTGAGTAGAGTGGTTAAGACTTGCAAAAAGGAAAGAGTGAAAAAATTAACGAAATAGTAATAAGGGATAATTAACCAAACTAAATTTGTTAAGAGAATAAAGTGATACTTAGCTTAACGTTGGCATAGAATCAGTCCACGTTGTCTTTGAGAAATGATCTATATGGAATCCGAAGGGGAGGAGTGGACCCTGGAATAGCTAATGGGTACCCTCACAAAAGACAGGGGCCCCACCATTGGCCAATGAAATCTGTGTATAATATTTGTATAATTACAGAGTCTGTTTGACGAATCATCACAGAAATAAGAAGTTGGTATAGGTCACAAACTATAAAAATACTAAGAGACTTTACGAACTAAGAAATTCTAAATGATAAACAGATCAAAAGTATGCATTTAAAACTGCATATCCAAACAGTAGTATAGTATATCTTTACTTACGCAGACATAGACCCCAGGGGATAGATCTAGATTGAATTCCCCTATTACACAGTCTAGAATCCTACACAAAAGGGAAAAATGATTTATCGGATATGCAAAAGAAAGCATAAGTCCTGATTCTTATTTTAATACTATGAGTGACTTGGAATGCAAGGGCTATATAAAAAGGAACATTGTAAGCTTAACTATGATTTCTTAGTATGAGTAAGTGATCCTCAATTACACAAAGGGACAAAATTATGATACATGCTTAGAGATGAGTCCAAAAAAAACCTTACCGTCTGAAACATTAATAGTGTACTAGAAAGGTCTCGACCTTAAGTCTCGATATAGCCTAGAGGATTTTACAATTTATCTAAATTTTTCCGTAGAGAACTCTGAAGGAAAGACCCATTAATGGGGTTTGGATATTGAGATTATAGGTGAGGATATCAGGTTATACCTTTTCAAATAGAAATATAATGTAAATATCTTAAAGTTAAAATATGTCTACCTTTATTGATATGTACCCAGGATACTATGAAAGATCAAGTATTGGACTTCAGAATAAACCGACTATAGGATTATGTTTTTTCCCACCTTCTCCATCACGGGTAGAGGGATTTTTGTATTCCCCAACCATCACCACATGGAACGTGAATATCAAACATAAACAAATAATTTTTTGCTAAATCCACATTGTAAATAACAAAGGGAGACTATACTGACAAAGATTTATGAACACCCCTAAATATTCAGCGAGATAGCATGGAAGGTGACCCTTTTCAGCTACGTTAAGGGTTATCACAGAGTACCTACGTAAACATTCACTTAGAGTAATTTATTTAAGCTATTGCTAGAAGAATATAAGAGATTCTAGGACTAGTGCTCCGAAGGTAGCATAAATACTTCGATCCTTTTCTAAAGTCAAAAAGAAAACAGGAATTTTGGGAAACGTAACTAACAATGACTGTTCTATAGTAATAACGATAAAAAGTACATGGAAGTTTCATTCCAGTGTAGAAACTGGGAAAAATACCACGAGAAAGAGGTGACCAACTTTGCTAAAACACCAATCTTTCCAAACAAGTTTTAACCTTGAAAGTTCAAAAAATTATAAGGTAGAAAGTGGTCAAAATTACCTTGCGTAGGAAGAGGGTTCGATGGTTCTCATTCAGGATTGAAATTCATACCCCCATTTTTCCAGCTACACATAGAGTGAAGCCACAGAGGAATTGCGTGGGGAATAAATGCCACATAGCACAAGAGGGTTTTCTTTTCCACATAAACTTACAGTTACACTAACGAAATAAGCCTTGAACATATTACAACAAGAAGGAATGATGTGATAAGAATGCAAGGTACACCATCCATGTGAACGATCAAACATGGTGAGCCGGCATTGGGCTCGACTGCCCAAGTTCCCAGTATGACACTGGACTGGTTTAAATGACAACTTTAGTGGTAAATTCATTTTACGGACCAAATTTAACTTCGCATTTACATCTTTGTTAGTGAAAATCCTTATCACCAACTTGGTTGATTTGCGTGAAGAATGGATTGATTTTTTTTTAGGGTCGATTTAAGTATGCCACGAGGTTAAGTACCACCCCCGCCCTTAAATGTTTGAACTTGACACCTAAGAAAAACCCTTTTTGTTTCATCTAAGATGTATTTAGTTGTGTAACTACTATAATTAAAGTAATGAGACAAACATGACCAGTGTAGAAATATTATTTTGAATGCGCATACAGTAAGGAAAAGGTGGTATAAGTAGATACATATACAACCTAATATATGGATCTATCGTTATTTACTTCGACCAGATATCTGATGACTTATATATTATAAATGCAAGAAAAAAATTTGTTGCCTAGTATCGTTATAGATATATTAGATTGTATATATATCTACATAGACATAGGGTAAGGGTTGTATTGACCCAAATACTCCAACTCAACTCGATATATGGGTGATGAGAGTTTGTTAAGGGAACTTATGGCATGGGACTAGTTACGATTGAAAAGTATTCACATGTTGGAATTCAGTGGGAGGTATTAAGGCCTGTATAAAAGATAAAAATTTTAACAAGTACCTTTTCCTTTACAAAGGAAGAAGCCTGTAATGATAGAATTACTATGGACTTGTAGAAACAATCAGATTGCACTTTTCCCCTGAGTAGTTTTAAACTCTAATATGTTAGAACAAATTGTTATGAAAGGTACCAGAATAGTTTAATAAGCAGAAACTTCATGAGGAGGTTAACTACCTTGTTATTAGTCGCTTCTAAACTACAAATAGGTAGGCTTCGTGTTTTGATAGCAACGATTACAGTTTTTATACAATTAAGTATAACGGAGTAAAGAAGTATAAATGCACCTATCAATTTTTTTTTATTTTTGGGAAATTTGGGGTACATTACATATGGTATCAGAGAATAAGGTTATAACACTTGGACCTTGAACAAGGCCAAATTAATTACTTAGCACGTATCTCTGTCTATGTAAAAAACTAACAAATTGTTACTGTTACAAACAGAAAAACTCTTTTCTGTTTTATGTTAATCATGGCAGCCCAGGATGACGCAGAAATCATACTTGAGGGGAATCTTGAACAAAGACCTCCTAAAGATCCGAGACAAAATAGTGACGAAAGCTCACCTACTAAAGTTCTGGAAACAATGAGGAATCTCATTTTTGAGTTGTGGGTTTTCAAAGAAGACAATGAGAAATTGAAGAAGGGACATCAGGAACAACATGAAATAAATGAGGTCATGATGTGTAGTATAGTGAAAAAGAAAATCCCAAAGGAAGAGAACCATGAAAAAGAGGTCAGTAAAAGGGCCTCCAAGAATTCTGGTCAAGAAGAAGAAAAGGGGGACAGTTCATCTGAAGGTACACCTTTAGCTGAAGATAAAACAAAACCAAACAGAAAAAGGAAACATGTAGATTACCTTAAGGGAGAATTTAAGAAAATCAAAACCACTACCTTTGATGGGGAATCTACAACAGGGGAGGAAGCTGAGGCATGGTTGTTAGACATCAAGAAGTATTTCTAGATCTACAACTATTCCAACAATATGAAAGTCAGAATGGCTATCTATAACATGAAAGGAAAAACCAACATTTGGTGGCAAGATCTAAAATTGGCCAAAACCATAAAAGGGAAAGACATGGAATGGGCAGACTTTAAGAAATATTTCAAGAAACATTACCTATCTAAAAGTTACTATGAAATAAAAACCAAAGGATTTTATGAGCTACGACTTGGTCAAATGGCTATGGAGGATCTAATAAACAAATTCCTAGAATTACTAAGGTTCGTACCTTATATCTGGGAGAACAAAGAAAAAATCAAGCAGTTCCTATGTTGTTTACCACAGACTTACAAGGACATAATCAATTTTGATAACCCCAAATCCTTGCGTGAAATATTCAGGAAAGATCGAATGTCTTACAACCAATACAAATAGCGAAAAAAAATTCCCAAGGCTTGGAAAGACAAGAAATAGGACTAAATGAACCAGCGGAAAAAGGGATACCAACCAGCTCCTTATCGAAACAAAGTGAAAAGATTTCCAAGGAAATACTTTCACTCGAACAACCCAAACACTCAAGGAGGCAGTAAACAGGAAAATCTAGGAACAAAGAAGTTTGGGGACAACCCCCGCGAACCATTAAAGTGTTGGGAATGTGGAGAACCTCATCTAAGGAGGAACTGTCCACGTTTGATTTCAGAAAATAGAACTAGTGTTGACAATTTACAGGAAGCCTCTATAGTAGGGGATGTAGGCAGAATCTTACTTCAGATTAATGTAGTCGTGGATGGTCGGCAAGCTAACCACCAGTCCTCTATGATGGAAATTGAAGGTAAAATCAATAACACTAGAATTTATGTTTTAATTGATCGTGGAGCTACATTAATTTATATCACTCCTAGTATAGTAGAGTTAAATAAACTTAAGAAAATGAGACACACAAAATCGTGGTTGGTACAACTAGAAACGTGAACTAAAAGGAAAGTGGATGACTTTATTTATGATTATGAGTTCAGTTTGGGTGGTCAAAAAATAAGGACAAATTTGAACATTCTACCATTAGGATCTTATGATGTAATTATTGGAATGGATTGGCTAGAAAAGAATAAAGCAGTGCTATACTGTTATAGAAAATCACTTAAGTATAAAGACCAAAATTACATGGTTAGGACAGTCCAAGGTATACAAAAACCAGTCTCAATTAGATAGATTTCAGCAATGCAATTCAAGAAATGCATGAGAAAATGTTGTCAAGTTTATGCCATCCAAGTAACAAACTTGCTAGAAAAAGAAAATGAACCCAACTTGGAAGATTTTGTTGTGCTGCATGATTTCAGAGATATTTTTTTTTATGAAATACCTGAATTACCCCCAAGAAGGGAGATAGAATTTTCTATCGACCCACTACCTGGTTCAGCCCCTATCTCTAAGGCACCTTACTGAATGAGTTTGTCGAAATTGAGAGAACTAAAAATTCAACTACATGAATTACTCGACAAGGAATATATCCGACCGAGTGTTTCACCATGGGGAGCACCAGTCCCCTTTATGAAAAAGAAAGACAAAAATTTGAGATTATGCATCGATTAATAGACAATTAAACAAAATGACTATTAAGAACTAGTACCCCTTACCTAGGATAAATGATTTTCTCGATCAAGTAGGTGGGGCAAAGTGCTTCCTAAATGGGATATACGATCTGGTCATCACCAGGTCAGGATAAAAGACGAGGACATAAGTAAAACAACATTCCAAATGAGATAGGTTGTTATATTGTTTGGCCTCACTAACACACCAGCTACATACATGTGTTTAATGAACAATCATTTCAATCGACACTTGGACATGTTTGTTTTAGTATTTATTGACAGATAACAACAGTGTAAAAACTTTTGTTTAAGACAACCAGACCTTAATGCAAGGCAAGCAAGATGGTCGGCCTTCTTGAGCAAATTGACTTTGAGGTAAGACACATCAAGGGTAAGGAAAATAAGGTGGTTTATGCCTTAAGAAGAAGAATTCATGGGTTGTTTGAACTAAACATTAGCAGGGTATAAAGTGATTTTGAGTAGAGAACAAAGGTTGGAAGTAATGACGATGAAAATTACACTAGAACAGTGGCATAATTACGATATAATGCAGAAAATTGAGACAAAACAGATCTAAATTTGGATAGAGAAGGTCCACTACGATTCTAAAACAAAATATACATACCAGATTCAGCGTAATTAAATTTAATGATTTTGGACGAAGTACACAAGAAACCATATTCTGGTCACACAGGATATGAGAAGACGGTAACAACACTAAGGAAATTATTTTACTGGCCTGATATGAAGGGCGAAACACCAACATTAGTGTCAGGATTTTCAGCAAGTAAAAGTCGAACACCAACATCCAACTGGCCTATTGTATCCATTACTAGTGTCGGAATGGAAATGGGAGACTATATCGCTGGACTTTATTACATGTTTGCCTAGAATTCAGAAACAAAATGATTCTATTATCGTGGTAATCGATAAACTTAGTAAGTTTGCACACTTTATTCCTGTAAAGTCTACTTTTAAATCTATTAACATCGTTGAAATATTCATGAAAGAAATTTTCAGACTACATGGTATTCCGAAAATGGTGATTTTGGATAGAGATGTAAAATTTACATCTGCTTTTTGGAAATAATTGTTTGCAAGGATAAATACTAACTTGAATTTAAGCATAAGTTATCATCCACAAACGGATGGGCAAACAAAACGAACAAACCAAATCATAGAAGATATGTTACGCATATGAAACCAGAAGGTAAGTTCCAAGTGGGACCTCTGCGCATTTTGGACTGGAGAGGAATAGTAATTTGGAACATAGTCATCGCCAAGTAAAAGTGCAATGGAAGCACTTTAGTCCTAAGGAGGCCACTTGGGAGTGGGAGGGATATTTGAAGAAATCTCATCCAATCCTGTTCCAAGAAAGGAACAAACACTGAGGACGTTGTTTTATTGAAGGGGGAAAGGATGTAACATCCCCAAAATAGATTATTTTTTTTAAAGTCTGAAATTTCGTAGGAAAATGTTTCTGTTTTAGTAAATTTGAAATTGGAAAGTTTTTTCCATTTATGGAAATTCTGAATTTAGAATTTAGTTAATTGTAATTGATGATTTTGACTGTTGGGAAAGGACCTGATTTGACTCAACTAACTATTTGACTAAGACACTTGTATGAAACAAAATATTTTATATTTATTGCTAATGGACAAATGGATCGGTTGAGTTAAAAACAACTCACCAGGACTCCATGAGAGGGGAACATGTTGGAACTATGTCAGGTCTAAATGTGCAAGATACCAGATATATAAAATATGCAAAACAAAAATAAAATGCTAGAAATGGAAGAATAACAGTAAAATATCTAGCATAATATTCACAATACACAGAAATGATATACGAAATAGCAATAGAAAAGCACTTTGATTCAGAAAGCAATGTTCACGGGCCTCTTCGAGGGGGCAACCTCCAATCGAGCAGCGCTCTGTTACAATAATCTCCAAGCTAGGGTTTTCATACCCTCGACTCTTATTTATACTAAATATGTCTATTAAGAGAAGC
>JZKD02S1673687.1:632326-642641 GCA_000966675.3 Picea glauca | reverse complement strand
AGGTCTTCTTACATCCGCCTTATTCTATTTTATTGAAAGGTCTTATTAATATTGACCTTTATTACATCCGAATACATTGATCTACCTATGTGCAGGTTAGGACCTTAACAAAATGGGACAAGTGGAAAATCAGGAATTTGGCCATTGGCAGCACCTGAAAATCAAGGATTTGGAAAGATGCGAAAATTTCCAAAGGGGAAAATACCTAGGCACAAATGCTTTTGGCATATATAGCATATGAGAGCAGGTAGGACGCTGCCAAGTATGCTGGGGGGGAAGGAATTATCTCTTGTTGTTATGAAAATTGGTTTTGAGTGTGAGGCAATGAGAAGTTGATGAAACTTAAGGACAATCGTTGAAGAGGAGTTCTGCAAGACCTCATGGCTTCATGTTCATGCTAGGGGGTGAATGGAGAAAGTATCATTGGTTGTTCCATTCTAAGGTTGGGAAGAACGTGGTTTTTCCATTTGTTGTTCAGAAAACTTGTTGATATATGTTCATTTACCTTTTCTCCAGTCATATGTTTCTTGATTTAAATGGATGATAATATTACATCTATACAGTTATGGGTGACTTATTTCTGTTGGCTAACCCTCTATACAGAAGTCATTTTGATTTAACGATTGAAAGAGTATATTTATTTTAATTATGTATGATTCATTTCTATATCTACCTAACCCTTGTTGAATTGTTTATTGGATTATTGGATGGTAGAATGAAGTAAATCATAGGACAAGTCCTTGCTGTGTGAATTTATTTATTAAGTAGAGTTAAGAAAATCTGTTGTAGCTATTGATAAATATATGAAAGGTTTCTTATTCATGCGATGCACTCTCCGTACCATGATAGGAAAAAAAATATTAGTTTCGATCTGCGGTTGTTATTAGGAACATTGTGGAACAAGTATGAATATAGGTTTAAGGATAAGTAATCATAAAAGAATCATTACAGATTTTTCTTCCAAGTCAAATAACCGTAAGTGTAAAACTAAAGGAAAGTTTATGTATGCCTTTAAAGGTTTGTAATCAACCTATATAGAATAATAGTTTATGATGATAACTAAAATCTGTACCATATCAGTAGATATATACATAATATATGTAGATATATACATAATATATGTACATATTCACTTGAGGGGGTAGTTAAAATATGCAATACCAAACGAAGTTGTGGAAGTAAAATACAGAAAGGAGATAGACACATATATAGTTATGGTTGTATAACTATGTACACAAGACTGAAATAAAAGTATCCAATTTATTCACACACCGAAGACTAGGGTCGTTTTATTGAACTACGTGAGATTCAAGTTCTTTTCTATCATACAGTATACATAAAAGACACAGAAAATTAGGGATCCTCTGTTTCAGTAAACCCGGAAGTAAATTCCATTACATATCTTCATAACTGTTGAAAAATCGAAATAAAAGAAATCTTTTTCTTGGGGTTTTCTCCCTTGTTCAATCTATTCAAAATATGTTCCCTTCCTTGGAGGTTTTAAAATTACAGGTAACCAAGTTATCTAGGGAACCCTGCTACCAAAGTTATTATAATGATAGTGCCTTAATCTAAAATTTTGTACTGTTACAATTTGAACCCGAAAACTTAAATTTAACACCATGAGTCTGAACTCGAATACCTTTTGAGTGAGGCGAATTAGTAGACCCATTTGAGTAGAGTGGTTAATACCTACAAAAAGGAAAGAGTGAAAAAATTAATGAAACAATAATAAGGGATCATTAACCAAAGTAAATATGTTAAGCGAATAAAGTGATACTTAGATTAACATTGGCATAGAAGCAGTCCACACGGCCTTTGAGCAATGATTTGTACGCAATCCTAAGGGGAGGAGTGGACCTTGGAATAGCTGATGGGTACCCTCACAAAAGACAAGGGCCCCACCATTATTCAATGAAATCTGTGTATAATATTCGTATAATTACAGAGTGTGTTTGAGGAATCATCACAGAAATAAGAAGTTGGTACAGGTCACAAACTATAAAAATACTAACAAATCTTACGAACTAAGAAATTTTAATGATAAAACTGCATATCCAAATAATAGTATAGTAGATCTTTAATTACACATACATAGACCCCAGGAGATATATCTAGATTGAATGCCCCTATTACACAATCTAGGAGCCTACATAAAAGGGAAAAATGATTTATCGGATATGCAAAAGAAAGGTTAAGTCTCGATTCTTATTTTAATACTGAGAGTCACTCAGAATGCAAGGTTATATAAAAGGGAACATCATAGGCTTAACTATGATTTATTACTGTGAGTAAGTGATCCTGGATTACTCAAAGGGACATAATTATGATACATGCTTATAGATGAGTCCAAAAAAAACCTTACCGTCTGAAACATTAATAGTGTACCAGAAAGGTCTCGGCCTTAAGTCTGGATATGGCCTGCATGATTTTACAGGTTATCTAAATTTTTCCATAGAGAACTCTGAAGGAAAGACCCAAGAACGGGGTTTGGATATTGAGATTATAGGTGACGATATAAATAGAAATATAATGTAAATATACGAAAGTTAAAATACGTCTACTTTTATTGATATGTACCCAGGATACTACGAAAGGTCAAGTATTGGACTCCGAAATAAATCGACTGTAGGATTATGTTTTTCTCCCACCTTCTCCATCACAGGCAGAGGGATTTTTGTATTCCCCAACCATCACCGCTTGGAACGCGAAGATCAAACATAAACGAAGAATATGTTACTAAATCCACATTGTAAATAAAAAAGGGATGCTATATTGACAAATATTTACGAACACCCCTAAATATTCAACGAGATAGCATGGAAGGTGACCCTTTTTAGCTACGTTCAGGGTTTTCACGGAGTACCCCCGTAAACATTCACTCAGAGTAATTTATTTAAGGTATTGCTAGAATAAGATAAGAGATTCTAGGACTAATGATCCGGAGGTAGCATAAATACTTCGACCCTTTTCCATAGTCAAAAAGAAAACAGGAATTTTCGGAAACGTAATTAACAATGATTTTTCTACAGTAAGAACACTAAACAGAACATGGAATTTTCAGACCAGTGTAGAAACTTGGAAAAATACCACTAGAAAGAGGTGACCAACTTTGCTAAAACACCAATCTTTCCAAACAAGTTTTAACCTCGAAAGTTCAAAAAATTATAAGGAAGAAAGTGGTCGAAATTACCTTGCTTAGGGAGAGCGTTCGATGGATCTCGTTTAGGATCGAAATTCATACCCCCATGTTTCCAACTACACATAGAGTGAAGACATAGAGGAATTGCGTGGGGAATAAACGCCACATAGCACAGGAGGGTTTTCTTTTCCACATAAACTTAGGGTTACACTCACGGAATAAGCCTCGCACCTGTTAAAAAAGGAAGGAATGGTGTGATAAGAATGCAAGGTACGCTATCCATGTGAACGATCAAACATGGCGAGCCGGCATTGGGCGCGACTGACCAAGTGCCTAGTATGACACTGGACTGGTTTAAATGACAACTTTAGTGGTAAATGCATTTTATGGACCAGATTTAACTTCGCTTAGTGAAAATCCTTATCACCAAGTTGGTTGATTTGCATGAAGAATGGATTGATTTTTTTTTTAGGGTCGATTTAAGTATTCCACGAGGTTAAGCGCGACCGTCCCCCCCTCTCTTAAACGTTTGAACCTAACATGTAAGAACAACCCTTTTGGTTACATCTAAGATGTACTAAGTCGTGTAACTACTATAATTAAAGTAATGAGACAAATATGATGAGTGTATAAATATATCTTCATAGACAGAGGGTAAGGGTTGTATTGACCCAACTACAACTCCAACTCAACTCGATACATGGGTGATGAGAGTTTGTTAAGGGAACTTATGGCATGGGACTAGTTAGTATTTAAATGTATTCACATGTTGGAATTCAGTGGGAGGTATTAACGCATGTATAAAAGATAATTTTTTTAACGAGTACTTTTCCTTTACAAAGGAAGAATCTTGTTAGGATAGAATTACTATGGACTTGTAGAAACAATGAGATTACACTTTTCCTTTGAGTAGTTTTAAACTCTAATATGTTAGAACAAATGGTTATGATAGGTACCAGAATAGTTTAACAAGTGGAAACTTCATGAGGAGGTTAACTACCTTGTTATTAGTCGCTTGTAAACTACAAATAAGTAAGCTTCATGTTCTGATAGCAACGATTACAGTTTTTATACGGTTAAGTATAGCAGAGTAAAGAAGTATTAATGCACCTATCGATTTTTTTTTTATTTTTGGGAAATTTGGGGTACATTACATCGGCTTTGTGGTCAGCTCATAAGGTGTTCAACTAGATCCAGCCTGCATCCAAGCCTTGAAGTATTGGCCACTACCTCCTTCATCTAGGGAGCTCAAAATATTTCTAGGTGGCATCACTTTCTATCGTAAGTTCATTCCCTATTTTTCACAACTTTCTCATCCTTTGCATCAACTCTCAAATAGTTATTCTACATTTATCTAGACTAAAGAAGAAACTAGTCACTTTTCTCATCTCAAAGAAGATTGAGTCCAATGCCTCGCAATATGCTATTGGTGTCGTACTTAAACACGGAGGACACCTCATTTCTTACCACTCTAAAACTTTGTCCGAGGCCAAAAAAAATTATAGCACCTATGACAAGGAGTTTTACAATCGGGTTCAATCCCTCAAGCAATGGAGGCTTTATTTGTTGGGTAAAGAAACAATTATGCATACACACCACCACCCTTTGAGTTTGATCAACTCTCAGTCGAAGATGAACAAAGGAACCTTAAATGGGCCTCCTATATTCAACAATTTCACTTGGTCATCAAATAGAAGAAAGGCACTTCTAATAACATGGCTAATTTGCTAAGCCGGCCTCCCACTCCAGTTCTCTCAATTCTAGAAGTGAGTTGTGCTACCTATGACACATGGAAGGATCAATATGATACTAACCCCGACTTTCAAGAGATTTAGGTGGCATTGCAAACTCCCACAGTGATCAATCAGACCCCCTCTATAAGTTGAATTTGTTATGTGTTCCACACTCAGAGGACCGCCTCTTTCTCATCAGGGAGGCACATGCTTCAAACTATGGGGGCCACTTTGGTACCACAAAGACCATCCAACATCTGCAACGCCATTTCCATTGGCCTTCCATGCAGCCTCAAGTTGAAAAATTCATCAGAGCCTGTTCATTATGCTCACAATGCAAGCCATCCAACCGGAAGAATGGGTTATATCAACCACTGCCTCTTCCATCCCAGCCTTGGGATTCAATCTCAATAGACATCCTGAGTGGACTTCCAACAACCCAAAAGAAACATGATGCAATCTGGGTAGTGGTATGCCGCTTCAACAAAATGGCACTTTTCATCCCCATGCACGAAGACTACTACACCACTACAAACAACGAAACTCTACTTATGACATGTTTGGCCACATTTTGGCCTCCCAAGCACTATCATCTCACACATAGATTCTCACTTCCTCAACACATTTTGGAAGACAATATGGGCACTATTGGGGTGCCACCTCAAGTTTTCTACTACATTCCATCCTCAAATGGATGGCCAAACAGAGGTTGTCAATAGAGTCTTGGTTCATGCTCTTCGAACTCACTTTGGGCGCAACAAACAATGGGACAATTACTTGCACATTCTATAGCATAGCTACAACAAGAAAACACATTATTCTACAAGGCTTTTACCTTTTGAAGTCTTCTTGGGGTTCCAACAAACATCTCCAACAGAACTCCCACTCACTTGGGCTCTCAAGGTACAGGAACAACTCTTAGCACAACAATTTCTCCAACAAATTGCACAATGCCGCACAACAATAATAGAAGCACTTAAAGAAGCTCAAGAGCATGCCAAGCAACGCCATGAAAAACAAAGGACCTTCATGTCCTTTCAATCAGGGGATCAAGCATGGTTACACTTGGATAAGAAGCGCTACAAAGGCCACCATCAGAAGCTTATGCCAATAATATATGGCGCGTATACCATCCTCGACAAGATTGGAGAAAATGCTTATAGGTTGGATCTGCCACCACAACTAGGAATCCACAATGTTATTAATGTAAATCACTTGAAGTTGTTTGAGCCTCCCCTCTTGGAGGAACCAGTCACCATTACTCATCCAGTGGACAACATTCCAGATTTCCAACTCCCATTGGCAAAAGACACTCTACTGGACACCCAAACCCGCTCTACAAGGCACCAAGCATACACTTCATATTTGGTAGTCTGCCAAGGCCAAACTCTAGCTCAAGAAAAGTGGATCACAACTGAGTTATTTCTTAGCAAGTTTCCTCACCTTCTCATGGAATCCTGGATGCCTCCTAGATCTAAACAGGGAGGAATTGGGCCAAGGAGGCCACCTAGGGGAACGCTCACCTCGGGCACACACTTCAGCCAACTAGGTTCGATTCATTTCACATTTTTTATGCTATTTAAATATGCATGTGTAAATAAATGGTTTCCTCGGTATATAACATGAATTGGGATTCAAATAAAAAAATATTATCTTTTCCTGAAGCTATTATCTCACTTGGTTTTTGTTGTCTGAGTTTTACTTCACATTTTTGCTACATTTTCATTTTTTGAGCATTTTCAGGGTTATCCAATGCGCCTTTCTTCATGGATGCACCTTGGTTGCTCCATTTGACACACTTCCACACCTGAGAGCAAGCTTAAACTATTAGCTATCCAATCTCTCAGGGTTCAAGTCCTTTTCTACAAGTTTTGTGAGGCAAACAAGAGGGCGCACCAACTTGGGTTTTGCGCCCTTACTGGTTTTCTCATTGTCGGGATGAGGTAAGTTTGGCCTCCTCTATGGATGCACTGAGCTTATCCCTTTGATCCCCAGGACACACACTGAGATAGCCCCATTCTCTTGGTTACTCTCAAATCATACTAGCAGTGGATCTCCATCACTGGGTTACCCAAACCAATGATGCTCACCTGCTCAAAGTTGCGCCCCTATTGATTTTTTGGTCAATTGCCCGAAAATGGCTTGTTTGGTGACCTTCCCCATTAGATCTCCTTCCTCAGCAGATTCGAACTAACCCAAAAACTATGAACTCACAACCCCTGCAAACCACCACCAACATATCAATGGCACCAGAGCACCAGAACTTATCCCAATATCTACAAAGGACCACGGATACATGAAAACCAAACCAACTTGCAAACAACCAAGAACTATAACAGAACTACCAGTCAAAAAAAAACATAGAATTAATACTAAGGAGACTAGATGACAAAAAACCAAAGTGGAACTAGCTCACAAACACATCAATACAGGTTTGAATAACAGTGTGAAACAGAACTACCAAGTTCAAATAGATATGCACTCAATTTTCATCATTTGGTTTATCCAAACAACTTCAAATTCACAATTCCCACAAATCACTACCAAGATATCAATGTCACCACAACACTAGAACTCAACCCAACATATAAAAAGCACCACAACCACACTAGCATCAAACTGACTTATAGAAAACCAAAGTGTAGACCAAAAGAACCAAGCAACCCAAACAACCAACACTCAAACCTCACCAAGGGAACAATGTAGGTGAAACTATGGTATCAACAATGACACATGCTTGATTTTATGTACCACAACTTCCACAGACCACAACTCCCGGATTCAATGCACAAGAGCTCTCATAGTTCCACTATTCAATCCAACAGACCTCCCAAATTTCCAATGTCGAAAGCACCATAGCTCTCAAAGGATTCGTAATGAATGTGGGTGCAGTGTAAATGCAAGTCATGTTCATTGGTAACGAATGTGGGTACATTGTACATGCAAGCCCATGGCACTTCCGAGGCTCCAACATATGAAGCGGATATTAACAAAATATTTCTCCAAAAACGCAATGGACAATCCTTATCTAGATTGCAGAGTCCACCCATCCAACGGGGTGGAGAAACGTCAATTGTTGACTCTACTCCATATCCATGAGATGGACAAAATGTGCAATCAAGTTAAATTCCGGTAACCTAAAACCCATTTCTAAAAAGTAGCTTTGTCACTGCCTATATGGAAATACTAATACAAAAACAGGGAGGCAAAATGTTTCCCCAAGGATATAATAAACATATAAATTTGAAAAGTGGAATTAAATATAAAACAAATATTAAATTTCATATCTTTAATTATTGTTTTTATACACTAACTTTTCTTAATGGTGTTTTTACACCCGCAATTGATAGTAATAATGACTAGTTGAAATCAACATCGAGTTTCTTATAAAAATTTCTAGAAATATACCTTTCGTATTATTACGATACTCGAATTTCCGTCCTCCATCTTACAATCTAAAGATTAAAGATTATTTCCTTTGATGCATGTACTAGCAAATAGCTTTGGGATAAGCTCGAATTAATTTTTTTTTCCCTATACAGTTTTCAAATGCTTTTGCGGGCCACACAGGGAATTTCTCACTTAAACATGAAACTTTTCTCTCTTTCTTGGGCAGAGACGTAGAAAATAAGGATTCACTGATAATTTGACTGAAAAAGAAAGTTCAATCCTTTGCCAACCTGTGAGATTATTCCTTAAAAGTATCTCTATATTCTTCGTTTTCTTTAGCCTGTGTATCTTAATTCCTTAATTTCGAATAAGCACTCTTAACATCGAAAGTTTTAATGCCGCACTGCCATCTTGAATTCTAGCTTTATATCTTTTCATTCAGTATTACACTTCTAACTCTACATTGATGTAGGTTTTCTCTCACGCTCCATTGAGAAAGGAGACGTTCTTTAAAAAGTAGTGTAGATAAACATAATCGTAGATTTTACGAGTCAGTCGCGACTCGCCGCTTGTGTGCTGCATGTTCTTTTTTAACATTATTTTTGCGGTAGAAAGGAAGAAAGTGTATAGACCTAAATCACAGAATAGCGGCGTTGATATAATGAAGAGAAGGTAGCCATCGAGTGATTCCATTTGTTGCAATTGATAATATAACCGAATGAAATGTTTTTATTAAGTAAATGTTATAGGCCATTATTACAATAGATCAAATTTATCAATGTGAAAGTTATATTTACAGAGTGTTTTTGGTAAGTTATGTTTTACTTAATATATTTATGATATGTGATTTTTGTTTCGTGGTTAGTTTTTAATAAGAAAATGTTATAGCCCATTATTACAATATGGAGTTGTAATATATTACTAGCATTGTTTTTCATTATTTTTTTTTAAGAAAATAATAAAATTTTGATGATGCAATATATATCACAATAAGGTGATCATGTTTTACTTTAACTTTGTATCAAGATTAGAATGCATCATATTTTTTCAAGTCTTTTCTATAAAGCATTGTATTAGAAAGAAAAATACTATACACAACTATTCATTATGGTATAGTGTTGTGTTCTGATGTATATTATTGGGAAAAAATTGTTGCTATGTATATTATTAGTAAAATCTCTCTCTCTCTCTTTCTCTCTCTCTCTCTCACACACATATATATATAACTTTTCACTATGTTGAGAGGAGCATCAATATTTCATCTTGGGCATTGTTACTAACATTGTGAGAGCATATAATTACAAAATTATTGCATTATGTGAATCTCACAAATGTTTCAATATTTTTCCAATCATATTACTTCATTCATGTATTATGTTAATGTTAATTATATATCATTATTATTCCTTTTGCATTATGTTAATTTCTTTTCAACATCTTAATAAATACTTTTTTATCAAATTAATATTAAATGATTAAATTATTATTATTAATTAATTTTAACAATTTAATAATAATAACTATTATTAATTTAATAATCATTATTTTATAATATTTAAATAGCTGTGAGAATGATGATTCAATAAATTTATTTTATAGCATACTATTCATGAGAGGAAAAATTATTTATATATAAATGTAATTTATGCCATGAGAGAAAAAAAAATATTGTAAAATAACCATGTAGGTTTTCTTTCTATGCATATATAATGCACTTCCACCCAATGGAAATGTTAATTTTCTATACAGCGTTATATGAAAAAACATGTACACATTAAAAAAACAAAAACAATTTGACATTAAAATTTGATCACTTCCCTCCTCATTTACATTATGCATAAACATTATAAGTGAACATAAGTTTGATAAAATAAAAAATTACTAATAATAAAAAAATATAGATCAAATGTCAATGCCCTCTCATCCCTTCTAGGAAGTCTTACCATCATTCAATCAATGAGTAAATAATTCCAATTAAATATATAAATAAAATTAATAAACAAATAATTATTAACATTTAATTATCTTAAGCATGGGATATAAATATTCC
>JZKD02S1673687.1:586682-608014 GCA_000966675.3 Picea glauca | reverse complement strand
GAAAGGGGAAGAGGAGACCAAATATATCAAGTGGGTACTCTCACAAAACAAAGGAGCCCACCATTAGCGATAAGAATCAATGAACAACCAAAGAAAGGAACAGAACAGAGAACAGCGTACGAATGCTCAAATAGTGCATAATAAGTATAAACTCAAGGACCATTTCAAGAAGTATAAAGGACCAATAGAACAGTACCAATGCTTTGTAAAACACTCTACAAATAAGTTAGGGAAAAATGAAAGGTCAAGATGAGGCAAAAGTAAAGAATACTCCAAACACACATACCCCGTAATAAACGTAGAATGAGAAAAGGGGCATGCAGAGCAGAACCCAAACAATTTTTTTTTCAGTTAGGGTACCAGCCTGGCTTAAGGGTTAGGCCGACTATTATTCTGTGGGAGGCTCTCAAATAAGGAAAATATTTACAGTCTTATGAATTTATCGAGAAGTATTGGGAGAACAGTGATAGACGAATTAAAAACCCTTTTATTTCCCCGACCCGAATAGAAATAACTTGCTAGGGAGATTTTAGTATCAAGGAAAAAAATTATGTATTGCATATAGGCATGTATAAGACCTTATCCAAGTAAGCTTCTGACTACTTGCAGGAAATGCATTGGAAGAGAGTACTGTAATAAGGCGGAAAGAGCCTACAGTAAAAATTATACAATCTGATGGCTACTTACCGAAACAGGAGTAATCCGGGAAGTGCTCCAAGTCACTATACTACCACACAGAGTAAGGACACAAAATAGAAGAAAAACATAAAAATCTACTCCGAGTAGGTTTACACAAAAATGATAATGGACCTCGGTTGTACCCTAAGACACACATATTGAATGTGGTGAGTATAACGAGGAATTGCGCCATGTGACAGTAGCGATGTGGCGTGTTTGGGTTAGATGAGGGTACATGATGACTCTCGTTTTCTCATCCACCCCATTTAATGGCTGGTCAGAGATTTAATTACGTCTATCAACACATCCAGTCCCTTTTAATATATTTATCCATGAGGACAAGTCTGGAACTCCTTGAACCCATCATTACTAGTCTAATTAGTGTCGATCGTTGGACTTAGTTAAGTACAATAAGGATCAATCTACTGCCATCTTAGGGTTCCCTTTCAACTAGGAGGTCTATTGGGTTACGAAGGCTCTCAGTCGACAGAAGAAAATTCCTCCAACTTTGTGGTCACCTATGTAAAATCCAACCCAATAAATCCAACGATAAAGCAAGGATTATGTTTACCCTTTTTATGTTTATAAAGTTCTTTGGGGTTTTGTAGTTCAAGTAGGTGCACGCAGGTGGAAGTGGGTGTTAAAGAGGAGGGCAAAATCTTAATTCATAGGCCTATGTCTATTCCCTTTTTACTACAATATAACCATTTAACCACTTACCAAGGCGAGTATAACTTAAATAAAAGTTGAAGAGTAAACACTAGACTATGGTTCTGTAATATTAGGAAAATAAATTTGAATACACTGGGTAGCATAGTTTTAAAATCAAGGTTATTCCTCTTATTGTAAATCTAACATACAAAATTAGAACTTAAGCTACTTAGAAAAATTTTTATTTTTTTTATATGACGAAATTGGGGTTTAATACATATGGTATCAGAGCAAAGTTTAAAAGACTAGGCCTTGAACAAGGCCACATTAATTTCTTGGCATATATGTATATATATTTTTTGTTTTTATGGAAAACTAATAAACCGATATTGTTAAAACATAAAACCGTTTCTGGTTTGTGTGAATTATGGCAGCTCGGAATGATGCAGAAATAAGAATGGAAGGAAATACAGAACATGGACCTCATGGAGATCTAAGACAGAACAGTGACAGAAGATCTCCTACGGAAGTACTAGAAACAATGAGGAATCTTATTGTTGAGCTGCAGGTTTTCAAAGAAGACAATGACAAATTGAAGAAAGAAAAACAGGAACAGCAAGAGATAAATGAAGTCATTTTGCGCAGTATAGTGACCAAGAAAATCCCAAAGGAGGATAACCATGACAAAGAGGTCAGCAAAAGGGCCTCCAAGAACTTTGGGCCAGAAACAGAAAAAGGAGACAGTTTGTCTGAAGGAACACCTTCAGCTGAAGACAAAACTAAAACACACACAAAAATAAAACAAGTAGACCACCTTGAAGGAGAATTTAAAAAGATTAAACCAACTACCTTTGATGGAGAATCCAGGGCAAGAATAAGTTGAGGCATGGTTGTTAGACATCAAAAAATACTTCCAGATCTACAACTATTCCAACAACATGAAGGTCAGAATGGCCATCTACAATCTGAAAGGGAAGGCTAGCATTTGGTGGAAAGACCTGAATTTGGCCAAGGGCCTAAAGGAGAAAAAGTTGGAATGGTCTGAATTGAATAAGTATTTCAAGAAACAATACCTTTCTAAAAGCTATTATGAAAGGAAAACGAAATAATTTTACGAATTACAACTTGGACAGATGACAATGGAGGACCTTATAAATAAATTTTTGGAACTACTAAGGTTTGTACCATACATCCAGGAGGATAAGGTAAAAATCCATTGATTCTTAAGCTATTTACCACAGTCCTACAGGGATAGAATTGAGTTTGACAACCCCAAATCATTGAGTGAAGTATTCAGGAAAGAACGAATGTGCTACGACCAGTATAAACAATAGGTAGAGTTTTCCAAAGCCTGGAAGGATAAGAAACAAGATCGAATGAACCAGCGGAAGAAGGGATACCAGCCAGTTCCTTATCAAAATGCAACAAAAATCTTTCTGAGAAAATTTTTTCACTTCAACCATTCGAATACGCAAGGCAGTGGTAAACCGGTAAATCTAAGGATGAAGAAGTTTAGGGTCAGCCCCCGCAAACCATTAAAGTGTTGGGAATGTGGAGAACCTCATCTAAGGAGGAACTGTCCAAATTTAATTTCAGCAAACAAAGTTGTTGTTCATAATTTGCAGGAAGCCTCAATGGTGGGTGATGTGGGTAGAAGCCTGCATCAGATAAATGCAACCATAGATGGTCGACAAGTTGACCACCAGTCCTCTGTGGTAGAAATCGAAGGTAAAATCAATAACACTTGATTTTTTTTTTTAATTGACCCTGGAGCTACATTAAGTTATAGTACTCCTGATGTAGTAGATTCAAATAAACTTAAGAAACTGAAGCATGAAAAATCATGGCTGGTACAACTAGCAAAAGGAACTAAAAGGAAAGTAGTTGACTTTATTTCTGATTTTGAGTTCATCTTAGATGGTCAAAGTATAAGAACAAATATGAACATCCTCCCACTAGGATCTTACGATATGATTATCGGGATAGATTGGTTGGAACAACACAAAGCAGTACTAGATTGTTATACAAAGATACTTAACTATAAAGACGATTTTGGCACTACTAGAACAACCCAAAGTATACCAAAACCTGTATCAGTCAGACAAGTTTCAACGATGCAACTCAAGAAATGTATGAGAAAAAGATGTCAAGTTTATGCCATCCAAGTAACGAACCTGTTAGAAAAAGAAGATAAGCCAAAGTTAGAATACTTTGCCATCCTATGTGAATTTAGAGAGATGTTTGTGGATGAAATACCAAAATTACCTCCCTAGAAGGGAAATAGACTTCTCCATAGACCTACTACCTGGTTCAGCCCCTATCTCAAAATCACCTTACTGAATGAGTCTACCAGAACTGACAAAATTAAAAATACAATTACAGGAATTGTTGGACAAAGAGTACATCAGACCGAGTGTTTCACCATGGGGGGCACTAGTCCTCTTTGTGAAAAAGAAAGACGGTACTCTAAGACTTTTTATCGATTATAGACAATTAAATAAAATGGATATTAAGAACAAGTACCCCTTACCTAGGATAAATGACCTGTTTGATCAAGTAGGTGGGGCCAAGATCTTTTCGAAATTGGATTTACGATCTGGTTATCATCAAGTTAGGATAAAGGATAAAGATATAAGAAAAACAAATTTTCAAACAAGATATGGACACTACGAATTCGATCGCATACCTTTCGGACTCACTAATGCGCAAGCCACATTTATGTGCCTAATGAACAGTATTTTCAGTCAATACTTAGACAAGTTCATACTAGTATTTATCGATGATATTCTGGTCTATTCTAAAACAAAGGAAGAACATGAAGAACACTTAAGAATAGTTCTGCAAACGTTGAGGAAACACAAACTATACACCAAGTTTGATAAGTGTGACTTTTATCAAAAGAAAATAAAATATATAGGACATGTAATTTCAGCAAAAGGCATTGTCGTAGACCCTGAGAAAATAAAATCCATCATAGAATGGTCGGTACCTAAGGATGTAGCGGATATCCAGTCATTCATGGGAATCACCAGATATTATCGCAAATTTATAGAGGGGTTCTCCAAGATAGCCTACCCTATCACGTCATTACAAAAGAAAGGGGCCAAGTTTAACTGGTCACAGAAGTGTCAAGACAGTTTTAACAAGATAAATGAATTATTGACAACTGCACCCATATTGAAGGTAGAAGACCCAAATAAAGACTTCACCATATGTGTTGATGCAAGTAAAGAAGGACTAGGTGGCGTCCTAACTCATGAAGGACACGTGATTTGTTACGAGTCCCGGAAATTAAAAGAACATGAGCGAAATTATGTCACTCATGACTTAGAATTGGCAGCGGTAATACATGCCTTAAAAATGTGGTGACACTACATAATGGGTAGAACATTTCTACTATTGATGGATAATAGCAGTGTGAAATATCTATTTATTCAATCAGATCTTAATGCAAGGTAAGCAAGATGTCTAGCCTTCTTGAGCGAATTCGACTTCGAGGTCAGACATATCAAGGGTAAGGAAAATAAGGTAGCAAACGCTTTAAGAAGAAGAGTCTATGGGTTATTTGAGATAAATATCAGCAGGGAAGAAAGTGATCTGGAACAAAGAATAAGGACGACAAGTATAAACGATGGAAATTACACTAAAATAATGGCATAATTACAAAACAACACCGCAAACTCAGATAAATCAGATCTAAGTATCGACAAGAAGGGACTAGTATGATTTAAAAAAAAACTTTACATACCAGATTCAACAGAGTTAAAATTAATAGTCTTGGACAAAGTGCATAAGAAACCGTATTCTGGCCATCCAGGGTACTAGAAAACGATAACCTCACTTAGAAAACTATTTTACTGGCCCATTATGAAGGGCGAAACAACAGAATACTTGGCTAGGTGCCAATATTGTCAGCAGGTAAAGTTCGAGCAACAACATCCAGCCGGCCTATTACAACCTTTACCAGTACCAGAATGGAAATGGGAGACCATATCGCTCGACTTTATAACAGGTTTTCCTAAAACTCAGAAACATAATGATTCTATCATGGTTGTAATCGATAAACTCAGTAAGTCTGCACACTTTATTCTTGTAAAGTCTACTTTTAAAGCTATAAACATTGCTGAAATATTTATGAAAGAAATTTTTAGACTGAATGGAATTCCTAAAATGGCGATTTCAGATAGAGACGTAAAATTCACATCTACTTTTTGGAAGGAATTGTTTGCAAGGCTAAATACTAATTTTAATTTCAGTACGAGTTATCACCCAAAAACGAATGGACAAACCGAAAGGACAAACCAAATCATCGAGGATATGCTCTGCATGTACGTAATAACAAAATCAAACAAGTGGGAAGACTATCTACACTTGATAGAATTTGCATATAACAATGGGCACCAAACTTCGACTAAGTTAAGCCCTTTCGAGGTACTGTACGACAAGAAGTGTACGACTCCAATTAGCTAGGACAACCCAGCTGACAGACTCATGGTTGAACCAGAGATACTCCAAGAAATGGAGAACATGAAGGTAAGGAAGGTACAACAGAACTTAAAAGAAGCATAGGATAGACAAAAGAGCTATGCAGACCAGAAAATAAGACACTTGGAATTTCAAGTGGGAGACCATGTTTACTTGAAGGTCAAAGCCTAAAAATTTTCATTGAAGTTAGTGAATTGTGCCAAGATGGCACCCAGGTTTTGTGGGCCCTTCGAGATACTAGCTCGAATTGGACCCGTAGCATACCAACTTGCACTTCCAGCTAATTTAAGAATTCATAATGTATTTCATGGTTCTTTGTTGAAAAATTATGTTCATGGCCCTACTCATATGATTGATTGGAACTTGGTGCAGGTGTAACTTGAAGGCAAGTTCAAGGTGGAACCCCTGTGTATTCTGGACCGAAGAGAAATAGCACTTCGGAACAAAGTCGTTGCTCAGGTAAAGTTGCACTTTAGTCTTGAGGAGGCCACTTGGGAGTTGGAGGGAGATTTGCGGAAATATCATCCAATCATGTTCCAAGAAAGGAATGAACACTGAAGACAGTGTTTTATTTAAGGGGGAAAGGATGTGACATCCCCAGAAATAAAGTATTTTTGAAATTTAAAATTTGTTGGAAAATTATTCCGTTTTTAGTAAATTCGAATTTGGAAAATTTTTGCCATTTATGGAAATTCCGAATTTCAAATTTGATAATTGTAATTAATTATTATGACTATTGGGCAGAGATCTTATTTGACCCAACTAACTATTTGACTATGACACTTGTATGAAAATAGGATATTTTATATTAATTACAGGAGGACAAATGGAACAACCATGTTAAAATCAGCTGACCATGAATCCATGAGTGGCGAACATGTTGGAACTACCTCTGGTCTGATTGTTACAAGTGGAAAATCAGAGATTTGGCCATTGGCAACCCCTGAAAATCAGGGATTTAGAAAGATGCGAAAATTTCCAAGGGGGGGAAAGAAAGACCTAGGCAAAAACATTGTTTGTTAAATAGCATATGTGAGGAGGCAGGACACTGCCGAGTATGCTGGGGGAAAAGTACTATGGGTTTTCTTGCTGTTATGAAAACTACTGATTGAGTGTGAGGCAAGAGGAATCTGTTGGAACTGAAATACATTGTTGAGGAGGATTTTTTCCGAGTTAGCCCTCATGGACTCATGGTCAGGCTAGGGGGTGAATTGGGTAAGTGATTTTGGCTGCCCTATTCTACGGTTGGGAGGAACATGGATGTTCCCTTTGTCTTTCTATGACCAGGTTCAGATATGTTAATATTTTCCTTTTCTGTTTGAATGATTATATATATATATATTTGATGTAGCACATTTGTTTGTGTTAAAGCGTATTATATTCCACGAATGAAATATGTCCATTTGGAGGAGGGTTATAGTAGATGATTTCAATTCTGTAATTATTTTCTTATGTAAATTAAAAGGTTAGGCAATATTTGTCTATGTACATTAAACCTGAAAGGAACAGGTCTAGCCACAGGTGTCTGTTTAGTACTGAAAATAAATTTCTAAGACAAAAATTTATCTATGTATATGGAACTGGACAGGGACATGTCTAGCTACAGATGTCGTTTATCCCTGTAATTGAACTTTTAGGCATATCTATCAATATCAAAATTGGTTTTGAACAAATCTACATATATACATATAAGTTTTATGGGTATATCTATAATTAAAATCCAAAAGAAATTTTTTATTACTTAACTGAGTTTCCTTCCTCATATAATATTGAAAAGGAGAAATACGAGGCATTATGGATCATACAGATCATAAATATGTATTTTATATATATATACATATATTGCATATAGAATTGTTCTTATATATATATATATATATATATATATAGGGTCGAAATCGGATTGCATGTGGTTCTTGCATAGGCCTTATTGGACTGACGAAAGGTAGGTGTTTGCAAATGAAAAACTCACTTACATAGGAACCCATGTCAAACTAATTAAGCATACAAATCATATAACCAAGGATTCGTAAAAGAAATAGAAGAATTTTAGGGAAGCAATATGATTATACATATGCTTCCTCTTTTGACACAAAGCATTACCATAGAATGCATAGCAAGGCATTACCATCAAGGAATGACCACCCACATACGATTCCATTTGTATAAAACAAGACAATTCAAAACAATAATTGACATAATCGTAAACTTGAGACATAGGACCTGTCTAACTACCTAGGGCATAGATCTAGTCAATACGCAACTGTGGCCAAAGAATCATCTTTCCATTACTGTTTGAGTTAAGACATAGTATAAGAAAATTTGACTTGATTCTTATGAACAAATCTTATAATTTTACAGTCGACCCTTGTTTTGGCCTGAATTTAAATAATAGAAGCATAAACGAACAATCTCTACCACAGAGAGTTAACCCTTTTATTTTCTTGCCTCACCTAAGCTTCTGGAAAGGAACAGAATGGAACCCGAATACCACTTGAGGGGAGGATGGAGGTCGACCTCCATGTATTCTCCTGGATTAAATCCCTGGACATTTTTTTTTCGACGAAATGATTACAACTTGTTCAAATAGAAATAAGAAGATCTAATAAACTAGGAAAGTGTAGTCGAAGAAATCCTCAAGTTCAATTGGAGGGGATTCGACACCACTCCCTATTGTGATAAACTGCATACTGTCCAGACTGAGAGGGGAAGAGGAGCCCAAATCTATCTGGTGGGTACCCTCACAAAACAAAGGAGCCCACCATTAGCAATAAGAATCAATGAATGACCAAATAAAGGAAGAGAACAAAGAATAGTATATGAATGTTGGAACAGTGCATAATAAGCATAAACTCAAGGACCATTTCCAGAAGTATAAAGGACCAATGGAACAGTACCAATGATTTGCAAAATACTCTACAAATAAGTTAGGGAAAAATGCAAGGTCAACATGAGGCAAAAGTAAAGAATACTCCAAACGCACATACTGTGTAATACACTAAGAATGAGAAAAGGGGCAGGCAGAGCAGAACCCAAACAATTTTTTTTCGGTTAGGGTACCAGCCTGGCTTAAGGGTTAGGCCGACTATTATTCCTTGGGAGGCTCTCAAATAAGGAAATTTTTTACAGTCTTATGAATTTATCGAGAAGTATTGGGAGAACAACAATTATATGAATTAAAAACCCTTTTCTTTCCCCGACCCGAATAAAAATAACTTGTTAGGGAGATTTCAGTATCAAGGAAATTTTTTATGTATAGAATACAGGCATGTATAAGACCTTATCCAAGTAAGCTTCTAAATACTTGCAGGAAATGCATTGGAAGAGAGTAATGTAACAAGGCAGAAAGAGCCTACGGTAAAAATTATACAATCTGATGGCTACTTACCAAAACAGGAGTAATCGAGGAAGTGATCCAAGTCACTATACTGCCACACATAGTAAGGTCATGAAATAGAAGAAAAAAACAGAACTCTACTCAGAGTAGGTTTACACAAAAATGATAATGGACCTCAGTTGTACCCTAAGACATGCATATTGAATGTGGTGAGCATAACAAGGAATTGCACCATGTGACAGTAGCGATGTGGTGTGTTTGGGTTAGATGAGGGTACATGGTGACTCTCATTTTCTCATCCACTACATTTAATGGTCGATCAGAGCTTTAATTCCATCTGTCAACACATCCAGTCCCTTTTAATATATTTATCCATGAGGACAAGTCTGGAACTCCTCGAACCCATCATTCCTAGTCTAGTTAGTGTCGGTGGTTGGACTTATTTAAGTACGGTAAGGATCAATCTACTTCTAGCTTAGGGTTCTCTTTCAACTAGGAGGTCTATTGGGTTATGAAGGCTCTCAGTCGACCGAAGAAAATTCCTCCAATTCTGTGGTCAACTATGTAAAATCCAACCCAATAAATCCAACGATAAAGCAAGGATTTTGTTTACCCTTTTTATGTTGATAAAGTTCTTCGGGGTCTTGCAGTTCAAGTAGGCGCGAGCAAGTGGATGTGGGTGTTAAAGAGGAGGACAAAATCTTAAGTCATAGGCCTATGTCTATTCCCTTTTTACTACAATATAACCATTTAACCACTTACCAAGGCGAGTATAACTTAAATAAAAGTTGAAGAGTAAACACTAGACTATGGTTATGTAATATTAGGAAAATAAATTTGAATACACCAAGTAGCATAGTTTTAAAATCAAGGTTATTCCTCTTATTGTAAATCTAACATACAAACTTAGAACTTAATGTACTTAGAAGAATTGTTTTTTTTTATATGACAAAATTGGGGTTTATTACACAATAAAATGAAAAATAATCCCTTAACAATGTGTAGGCACCACAATAGGAGAAAGGAGTGACTCATTCTCCCCCATCCTCGAACCAAGGGAAATATCCAATGAAGGAGGATTATGGAATAGAAAATAGTAGAAACAAGTATACAACTCTTGAAATTTTGGAAGTAAAAACAGTAGAACCTCGTGAGAAGGAAACTTCAGAAGGAAATTAGGTAAACTTAGAAAGTGATGCAGAACAAAGCATATATCAGAATGAGATGAAAGCATATAGATCTAGGGATCCTTCCCCCATTAATATCCCACCTCGTGGGACTTCCGATATCCTTGTTATTTTGGAAGAAGCTGATGAGGAGGAATCCAAGGAGGAATCAAAAATCAAAGTCTTTTAGAGCTCAAAGGTGAAAAATATGGGTAGGTGGACCAATTGAAACAAAATGGAAAAAGAGGCCAACGGAGATAAAGAGCTTGGCTTAAAATAAAATTTGGAAGAATTATACAGAAAGGATGGGAAAGGTGGAAAGACATTTCCTGCAAAGGGTCACAACTCAAATCATGCCTTTAAACGGGGGGCACCCAAATCTGTCAGTAACTAATGAAGATAGTCTCCTGGAATTGTAGGGGTTTGTGGTTAAAATATAAGAAGGAAGCAATGTGAAATCTAATAAGAACATAAAAACCCCAAATTCTTCTAATCTGGGAGACCAAAATGAAAGGGTTTGAATCCCTTCATGTTCTACAACAATTATGGCGATCAAGTATTGGAGCAACAATAACCACAAGAGGAACATTATGAGGAATATGTACGTTATGGATTGCAACATGTTATCATGAAGAAAGAATAATAGAGGAATCACATTGTATAATGGTCAAGATAAAGCATCTCCCTTCAGGTAAGTTATATCATATTATTAATGTTTACATACCCAACAATTACTAGGAGAAAAAAGAATGTTGGTGTTCATTGATGGGTATCAAGGATTCTGAGATCCATCAAAATTGCATAATTATCGAAGATTTCAACACAAATATGCATGTTCAAGAAAAAAGAGGGGGCTCCAAAGTTAGATACCCCTCTAGGGAAAGAATGGAAGACATGGTATCAAGTTTGGATGTTTTTTATGTCTACCTTAGTAAAGGAAAACATACCTGAAGTAATTAGCGTTCTGGGGAGGCAAATATTACAGTTAGGTTGGATGGTTTCCTCATCCATAGTCCTTTTTTGTTCCTTCTGGTTAAAATATCTTCTCATATTATCCCTTGGGGAAGATCGTAACATCGTCAAATCTCTTTGGATTTTTCAAAAAAGGAAAATTTGGGACCCTTCCCTTTTCACTTCATTCCCCTATGGTCTCAAAATCCTGATCGCCCGCTCTTGGAGCTAATGGGTAGTTGTCTCCCCTATCTTTATTTGGGAAAAAAAGCTAAAAATAACTAAAGAGGCTATCAAAGAGTGGGTTAATAATTCCCCCTCCTCTCCAAGAGAATAAGTAGAGAGGTGCAAAAAACAGTTGGAAGACCTTCAAAGAGATATGGACAGTTTGGAAATAAATGAAAACTTATTTTTCCAAGAAAAATAATCCTACCAAAAATAAATGAAATCTCTCAAGGATGAAGAAAAAATATGGAGGTTTAAATTTAGATCTATGTGGTTGAAAGAAGGTGAAAAAAACACTTTCTTCTTCCACAAGAAGGCCAAAGCAAGGCAATGGAGGAACATAGTTGAATAAATAAAAACCCATTCATGGGACATTATTTCTTCCTTTGAAGAAATAAACAAGGAAAACTCTGCACATTTTGGGTCCTTGTATGTGGAGGACGGGGAAGTTGATCAAGTAAAATGTGATCAATTCATATCCCACATCCCCTCAAGTAAAACTGATGAATTAACTAAGGAAATAACTAAATAAGAGATCTATGAAGTTATAAAACAATTTGATCCAAACAAAGCCCAAGGTCTAGATGGTTTCATGATACACTTCTATATCAGATATTGGTCAATCATAAAATTTGATTTCATCAAAATGGTCTGCTATGTTAAAAATTCCTACAGGATGGGTGGTGTCACAAACTCATATTTTCTAGCCATGATTCCCAAAGAGAAAAATGTTATATCTTTTGAAAGATTTCGTCCTATTTCACTTTGTAATGTCTCATATAAAATCTTAGCTAAAATTATTTCAAATATATTAAAGTCAATACTTACATCTCTTATTCTTCCAAATCAAGGGGGTTTTGTTGAAAAAAGATAGATCTGGGACAATATAATCTTGGTCCAGGAGATGATTCACTCTAGTTGCAGAAATGGAGAAAAATGTATGGTCATCAAAATAGACATGGTCTCATTGCAGTTTTAAAACAAAATGATTTTAATCAATCCTTTATATCTTGGATTGGAGTTTGTATTAATAATCCTTGTATAGCCCCCTCGATCAATGGTAAACAATCTCTCTCATGAAAATCCTATAGAGGCCTAAGGTAGGGTTTCCTGATCTCTCCTTTATTGTATGTTCTTATAGCAGAAGCCCTGAACATAAGACTAGATTTTGAAGGAAGATTTAGAACTATCCCTGGCTTGAACATTGCTTGAGGTGTGAGGAGAATTACTCACTCCCAGTTTGGTGATGACACCCTTTTGATAGGAGGGGCCTATAAAATAATGTCCAATCGTTTTAAACCGATTATGTATCAATATGTTGTAGTATCAGGTGGAGTTATCAATAAAAACAAGATCCAAATTTGTGCATGGGATATAAGAGCCACTTCATTAATGAGGATAGCCAGTATTCTCCAATTCCCAATTACAGTAGAATGGAAATATTTCAAATACCTGGGAATCTCTATTAGCTTGAAGTTGCTTCTAGGGGAGGCGTGGCAAGTTATTCTGCAAAAAATAAAAGACCAGTTTGAAAAATGGGGAGAAACATGGTTGAACCCAAATGGGAGCATGACCTTGGTTAAATCATTTATTTCCTTCTTTCCAATTTACCAATTCTCAGCTCTATTAGCTCCAGTGGGTATAATAAAGTCCATGAAAAATATTATTCACAAATTCTTATGGAAGGGAGGTAAATATAATGACAAAATATACCACTTGGAAAACTAGAACATGGTATGCCCACCTAGAGAAAATGGAGGGCTCAAAGTTTGAGAACCGGAAAGGGTCAATATAGCATTAGGGGAAAATCTTCTCTGGAGACTAATCACAGGAAGTAAAGACTAGTGGAATCAAGAAATATGTCGTAAGGATCTATCAAGAAAACAAAGTAGATGTATGGGATCAATTCCAAATAATAAATTTCGCACACTCGAATACTAGGTACCCTTTTAAGGGATGAGGTATAACTTTTTTCCTTCCTACAACTTCTTTGAGTTCCTCAAATAAGGGAAGCATTGCCTTTTTTTCTTCGATAGCTTTCAAATGACTATAAACTAGTCCAAAATGGAGTTCTGTGTCAAAATTTATGGCTCCATGAACTTCTTGGGTATCGTTGAACAAAGGCCATGTGGCTCCCACGTGGATCCACCTTGTTCATACCATCCTACGTGGCAATGGCATGTCCTCGATCATCATCCTATAGCGATGACATGGCCACAGGAGGAGTGGTTGTACAGGATATCTCTCGGTATTCATGAATACCGGTCCTTCGACCCTCCATCGTTCATGTACATGTCTACAACATCTCTGGAGACCCAAAGTCTCGAAGTCTCCTTTCACTCCAAATTATATGTTGGGGATCGATCCACCCTTAGATCCAATGGTTGAGAATTGTCTGCACTTAACCCAAGTTTTAGACTTGACAAGGGTTGTGGGTCCCACACCTAACTCTCGACCACTCCCACGACGACATGTGGAACTGTAGAGGAACACCACATCATCATGGTGTAAGTGGGCCCGCCCAATCTGAGTTGGACACTACAACAAGAGAACTTCAACGCTTCAACGCTTCATCACTTCAATGTTCAACACACCTTCCTACAATCCTTGACTGTTTCCTGAAGTCTCGGAGTCTTGGAGCTATGAAGTTATAGAAATCCCACCATGTACTCTGACCTTCAGTGATTTGGTGTTTGGAATATGCACCAACATGTCAAATCTCTCAAAGTCTTGAAGTCCAAAAGTCTCGAACTTCCTTCCCATCTACTTCATCCTTCGGTGATTCGGGACGTTCTTACCCCTTGTGCCTTATGTTTCCTGAAGTAGGAATTCGTAAAAGTACTTATGATTTCCTTCCACTAGTTGATCGAATGGTCAAGAAAGGATTCCAATGGACCCTCAGATCAATGACTTACACTCCTCCTGAAATATTCCCCACGATCTAATGGTCGGTGAGATTTCGCCATTTCACGTATTTGTAAGTTCATGACCCTTACCGTTCTTAACCCTTCAATTCCTGAAGGGTTACCTCTCGAAGGGGTCATAAAGTGGGAATGGCGGCTTGCTACTAGTTAATTATAAAACTTACCTTATCCTTCCACTATACTTGATCTAATGATCAAGAAGGGTCCTGAAGGATCCTTAGATCTACGACCCATGCTACTTCATGATTTCGACATTCGAGATTTTGTTTGTTTAACGCCCTTTTATTCCCAGAGTGGGTCAACACTGAATGACCATATGACTCACCAATCCAATCAATGATTAAGGTTGATTGATCGATCTAACAGTTGAGAGAGATCTATAAGTATTCTCAGATAAACGACTCGCATTAATTTGTGAGTTTGGCGTTCAGGATTTATGGATGCTTCAAACTCTTTTACACCTAGAGTGGGTCAATGTCGAATGACTGTGGATGGTATCCAATAGTAAGGAAGGGTCCCAAAGGTTCTTATATCGATGACTAAGAAGGATTACTTGATCTAATGGTTACGACAGGCCCAAAAATGTAAATGGATGGCTACGATAGTATGATCCTTTATACAAAGGGTCTTCTCTCTAGGAAACGCTTGGCTCCTTTCTCACATAGCGCAGGGTTCCTGGGTCTCGGTCATATGGAAATTTGGCAAGCCCCCGAGGGATATAATCTTAGATCTTATCCAAGATTTGGTTAAGGCCATCAAATTGAGCCCGCGGTCACTAGGGAGTATGGGTTGAAGGAAGCACATTTCACTTCATAATTCAAATCCTATAACATAAAAACAATGGTTTTAAAGGATTGACATGTTTAGAGTTAATCCATGGAGTATGTCCTGACTCTATATTTCCAGGTTAGCTCCCTGGATAGTCCCTTGAGGACTTTCCAATCAATCAATTGTTGGCGTTTACAATTAAACAATATTACATTTAAAATATTTGTAATCCATTGCATGGAACACATAAATTATGATTAATTACAAGTTGGGGGAAACATGGGTATTACAATCCCCTCCCCCTTCAAAGGAACGTCATCCTTGGTGCTCCTTATTAGTAACATCTATCATTCCTTTTTCATTTAGTGTATTTAGCATTACCTTATTATTTCCCCTCATAGTTTGGTCTTTTTCTAGATCCTCAACATTCATCATATGCCTACAACATTTCTAACAACAAGAATGTCAATTCACAATTTTGTGCATAACCATTTTATTACCGTTCATAATTTAAGAGGAAATTTTCATAATCCAACATAATACTTATATGTGCAGTTGATGGATCTACATCCATATGGTTGTCTCATTATATTTTCTCATTGTTTTCCTTGACATACCCCTTGTGTGCATGATTCCAATCAATAGTTTATAATAATTATCAAAGTCTTCTCTTTCTTGCAGTCACTCACCCTCCACGACTAGGCTCATGCATCCCCTTCTCTACTATATAGTCCCTCGGGTGACCCATATTTCCTTGCCAAGGTTTTCTCGCACAAGAATATTTCTAGAGACTTCGTCAAGTATTACGGTCGAGGAATCCCTCAAACTTTCTCTATCGCGGCATCCCTCTGGCCTATGTTACCACAACACAACATATTATAGGGAGATCATGACTTATCCTAGGGTTCTCATGTCACAATAATATCCTTTTTCATGCTTTCCATCTTTGATAGCCTTCATTTGTCCTCCTTAGACAAATCATTTTCATATCACCTGCATCATATGTACACAAAAATATGTGAGAGTTATCATTAGTTCGAATTCAGAATTTTCTTGCAAATCTTTCACCCACAGATTTCCAAATCCCACATTTTATTTTCAGATCTCTTCCACACAAGAACCAGATTCACAAGTATGGGGTTTTCCTTCCCATAGAGGTTTTGGCTCAACAGGAAATTTTTCTTCCTTATGGGATTACAACACTGTCATATACAAGACCCTTCTTCCTGTAATTTCAACTTCAATCATTCAAAAAATTGTTACTTCTCATGCACATTATATTTTCATTGCTCACTTGCATTGGCTCACAAACAATTTCATAATTGTGCATACTATTATAACCCTATATTTCATAGTATCACCTGGTGATTAAAATTTTTTCCTCTAGTCATATTTCATTGTAAATAATATTTAATTCTACAAATGATTTACAAAAAGAAAAGAAAAAGATAAAAATGGAAAAAATGAAAAGAGGGTATAAAAAATAAATAAAGAGAAAATTAAAAAAGAGAAAATATAAAACCCCATGAAAAATAAATTTGGTTTGAATCATAGTGTATAATCATGATCAAACCTTTTTTAATTTATGTTGATAGGATAGTGAATAAGTTTGGTCAAACAGTTTAATCTTGGCCAAATAAGATAGGATAGTGAATAAGTTTGCTCAAACAGTTTAATCTTGGCCAAATTAGCTAGGTTAGAGTAATAATTAATACAACACTCTAAATTGGATTAACATGTTAGTTGACTAGGTTAGGAGTTAGGTTAGTGATGTTTATTTCAGTAAAAGTTGAAAAGGGATTTTTAAAATACCCTTTGTTTGAGTAAATTTGGATATTTTTACCTTAGGAAATAAGACCATGGTGTAAAAGTGGGAAAGGGTAAGCTTAGCGGTACCCATTGTATGTTTTTATCCTAATTTTATAATGGATAAGACTTTTTGTCGTATAACGCCTAATTTTTGCACAAGTTTCAGCGGCAACATCCAACAACGCCCAGATCGACAGTCCTCAGATCCTTTTGGATCCCCCTGACCTTTCTTCCTTTAACGGTAGGGGGGGGCGGGTCTGGAATAATGGATTCCCCTTTGTTGGCCCCACCTAACGTGGCACTCTCACAGTGTTTCAGACCCCCCCCCCCTCTCAAATCTACTTGCCACCTACTCCCCCCCTCTAGAATCTTTCCAAACCACTACCCAATACTGCTCACCTCAATCCGCCACCATACCCCACTTCCACCTGTCCTATGTCACATATCACATACTCGTTAAGAAATCAATTCCCTCCCTGTGATTGTTAATCTCGCCGTCATCACCCCACATCATAACAAACACCTCCATTGCACTGTAAAACCATGTTTCTTCACCATGTAACATTATTTTCCAATGCAGACACTCTCGACACCGCGCCAAATCAAGATTTCAAGCCAACTACCACAATTGTTCACTGTCAACAGGCCCAATTAACCCACGTAATTACAGTCTTCTAGTAATCCACCTTAAAAATCTATTAGTCATGGCCCCTAAAGACAAGTCTATCGGAACATCTGAGAATCTGATTCTTCTGCCTCTTATCGACTTGGATCACATCCCCCTAGCAGATAAGGATTACAAGATCACAGAGACAAAGTGTAAATTTGACTTCTTCGAATTGCACTCTTGGATCAAATATATATTCCTGGACCAGAGACATGAAATTGGAATCTGGGAGTCCAATTTTCCTCTTTATATGTTCCCTCGGACCTACCATTTCCCTAAATTCGCCTTGAAAAGCCAAATTCAATAATTTCCCAGCCAAAGGGCCATATTTTCTTCCTCTCGCGAAACCCTGTTCACCATTACCCCTGAATCCATTAAACAGATATTGCAAATCCCAAGAAGCAAATATGCAATCTCATTTCCCATCAAAGCCCTAAATGACTGGTACCAAAAGTTCATCGTGATATCCCCCCCCCAAAAAAAAAGTATTTTCGAAAGTCAAAATTTGTTAGAAAAACTATTTTATTTTTAGTAAATTCGAATTTGGAATTTTTTTTCCATTTATGGCAATTCCCAATTTCGAATTTGATAAATTGTAATTAATTATTATGACTATTGGGCAGAGACCCGATCTGACCCAACAAACTATTTGACTATGACACTTGTATGTAAACAAAATATTGTTTTATTTATTGCAGGAGGACAAATGGAACAACCATGTTAAATTTAGTTGAACATGAATCTATGAGAGGGGAACATGTTGGAACTACCTCTGGGGTGATTTTTACAAGTGGTCAATCAAGGATTTGGCCATTGGCAGCCCCTGAAAATCAGGGATTTGGAAAGCTGGGAAAATTCCCAAGGGAGGGAAAAGACCTAGGCAAAAATGATTTTTAGATATATAGCATATGAGAGGAGGCAGGATGCTACCAAGTATGTTGGGAAAGGTATTACCTCTTGTTGTTATGAACACTCCCTGTTGAGTGTGAGGCAAGAAGAAGAAGTTTTCTGAAATTGAACGACGTTGATGAGGAGGAGTTCCAAGTTAACCCTCATGGATTCATGGTCAGTCTAAGGGGTGAACATGACAAGTGATTTGGCTGCCCTGTTCTATGGTTGGGAGGAATGTGGTTGTTCCTTTTTTCTTTCCGCAAGCAGTTCAGATATGTTAAATTACTCTTTCTCTCTTTGAATACTTATATATATGATGTAATGCATTTGTTAATTCTGAATTGGAATATTTCCCATCTCTGTTGAATGATTAAATCACTGATGTAGTGCATCTATTAATTCTGAGTTGATATAATAACCTGGGTGAAATCTGTGCGAGTGTATGAAGCATAGATAGTAACAGAATTCCCTACAAATCTAATTCTGAGTGACTCTTATGGTTGGATTAAATTCTGAATGAATTCTAGATCTTACCTTTTAAATATTATGACATATTGAAAATATTATGCATGGTTAGATTATGGAAAACAATCATTTCTTTAAACTAGATTTTTACCATACGAAAGTAACTGTAGGATAAACTACCAAAGCATCAAAATTCCTTTTTCAATACTTCCTATGTATAAATTCCTTTTTCAATACTTCCTATGTATAAATTCCTTTGGAACTAAGTAAATCTTAGGTTCATAATTACTTGTTCAAGACCTTCATTTTCCACATAGAATTGGATTAAAACTAGTGTGAAACACTATCTATTTCATGGTATAATTATATTCATATAAAAGATATAGGTCTAATTACTGTTGGTGTAGACATTACAGAAGAAAACAGAGGTTTCATACCTACAACAAAATGTATACAAATTAGATATGTTCCTATATTATGTAAATGACAGACTATTTTGGAAGATATGTAAACACAACTATATAAATGAAATGTTGGATGTAGGACACCAATAAATTTATTCTGAAATAGAGAAGCTGGAATTTTAGTGCATTCATAGGTACGATACGAGTTGGATTTTCCTAGCCTTAGGCATGAAAACAACTCATTTCTTATCACTATAAATCGAATATAAAAAAAAATAGAGTACCAATAACTCTATTACCATAGCTAATTTCTGGTAAATACATTAGTGCCAGAACAGTCAAGTTGAGGACACATAAGTCGAAATGCCTTGGATGTAATATTTCCTTTTAACAGTATTTGGTGCTCGATAATCAAGATACAAACTCACTATGATTTACCATATCATCCGAGTACATTCGACAGGGATTGTAGCTCAATATCAAGAAAATTATTACATAGTTTGACCAAACTCAAATCGAACACAGACCTTTATGCAAGAGGGGTTACACTTCATCCTAACAATACTGAGGGAGGAACATAACTAATTGAATACAAAAAATTGGATGGAGCCACGAGCACCATTTTCCTACCACCTGTAGAGTTAAAACTGAGAGGAGATGGGCTTGGAACCCAAATACCTTTTGTGCCAAGAACAAGGGAGGTTATCTGAAACTTGCACAGACTAAAGCCCTGCAAAAGTATACCCTATAATTATTATCAATACGTACATGAATGAAAGATAATGAAACATTAAAAGGATTGATGTTTTGTTAAACAAATAGAATATTCCAGAGAGACACATATATTTTGGCAGGCAGGGTTATATTCATCCCCGCCGCTTGCTGACTGGATGGATGTCCGGTCTAAGGGAGAGTGGTGTAGTAACTCCCTGATGGGTACCCTCACATAAAAAAGGGCCCATCATTAGTGAATTATAGCCAATCTTAAAAATAAAAAACTAACGAGTGGAAACTTTCTTTCTACAACAGTTAACGAATCTAAATAAATTGAAATAGTCTACAGGGCTAGTCTTGCTTTAACTTATAGACGGCATAATTCATGATGTATGAAGTCCCACTATAAATCCTACACACTGAACTGATACTATACCTAACTATAGAATTTAAACCTTCCAGAATTTGAAATGCAGAAAGTAATGAAACTACAGCAGACAATACAAAGATTTCATAACCAGACCCGAGAGGTCGCATTGCACTTGTAGTATTCTTAACATAAGAAAATTACGATTTGAATATCAGTCGGCGAAAGTAAATAGTCTTTTTAAACACAGAACTATGGATTATACTGTAAGGAAGTTCCTATGGATTATATGAGAGCACTTTAAGCAGATTTTGATATTTTATACCCAAACAAGAATGCCTTATCCTTAAAGAAACTTCCCGGTGTAGGACTAGTTAAGAGAGTAGTAAGTGTAGGGGTCGAAGAGATTAAAAACATAAATTTATTTATTAAACTTCATAACAGAATAATATTCTTCATAATAATAACTTTGTTAACTTAAATTTAACAACATATAATAAATTTAATAACTGATTAAAAACAATTGCAAAATTTGAAATACCTGAACATGATGCTAATAACCTCCGCTTGTCTGCCTCTTGCCTCCTTGACTACTTCTGCAAAACACTGCCCAAAACCTAGTTCCTCCCTACCAACTAGGTAACTCCCTAGCTCCAGGATATCAACAGATATCCTGGCCCCCATGCCCAAAACCCCCAGCAACTCCGGTGCACTGTATCAATCCTACTCCATAACTTCACTTCTCTTTGCAAATCCAGAGCTCCCTGAAATTCATCCCCCAACCTTCGTAGAATGACCTCCTATCCCACTCTTTCCCTTCCTTATCCCTC
>JZKD02S1673687.1:555414-577209 GCA_000966675.3 Picea glauca | reverse complement strand
TGATTAAATTTAATACACATGTTTTTAAATTTAATAGGTAGTTTAATTAATTAATTAATTAATCAAATTGAAACTATTAATTAATCAATAATTATTTAATTAGTTTTGTTATACCTATCCTGTTTAATTAATACCATATTAAGACGATTAATCCCCTAATTAATTTTTACTTAATAATCCTTCACATTTGTTCAACTAGGGTTGTTACAGTAAGAGAACTGACGGGTGGACTCACTCCTTCATGAAGAGAAAGAACAAGAAGCGATATAGGGAGTTGCACACAGAGTTACAATCAAATCTAACAAAACTTCTTATGCTTTCAATACTGGAACTTGACGGGCAACCACAGGGTAAGAGCAAGAAAGAACATCAGTATTAAGACATAAGGAAACCCTAAGTTTCCTTATTCCCATGAGACTAAACTGGTAAAATCATCTGAAATTGGAGCGAGGAGATGGAGCGTCGAGACCTTAGAAGTATTAAAATGGGAACCAAAGAACTTCTCAACTTTTAATAGAAGCAGGAATAACCCCGAAGAATTTCCTAGTAATATCGATTAACAAGAGTTACAGAATGAAGAAATACTTTCATTGCAGCAGAATCTTCTCTCCTACTTAAACACAAGAGCCTCAAAAACTTACCAGGAAAGTGGTTAACGTTGGCTATTCTGACGAGCAACGATATCAAAGGTGATAAACTCCCACGCTGAGAAAGCAACATACAAAGTCTTTCGGACTAGGAAAAAATTCACTTAATAGGGAAATAATACACAGAGCCTTTCGAAGTTCGCAACGACAGGGAATAAACTTTCCTAACCCTAAGGGGAAAATTTCACACTGCACAGAGTAAATGTTGAAGGTACAGGACTGGTGGAACCATGTGCTAGGGCAGAGCTAGCACGACAGGATTAGAGGAGGGGTCAATTGAAATGGCCATCAGAATGTGCGCGACAGAACCTCCCCATTAATCACAAGTGTAGAACCTTAACTCCCTCTGACAAGTATGCCTCCTACCTTAATAACAGTATTGCGAAATCAATGAAAGTCATGTCGAGAGACGACTAGTCGTGATTAGTTAGGTGCAAACTGCTTCATCCCAGTTAAACTACCATCATCGTTTTGTTTTGATAAGATAAAGTTGAGTTAAGACTTAGTTTAACAAGACTTTCCCATGGGATTTTTCCTTACCTAAACCCGTTTTAGCATAGTGACTAGAAGAACTGTAATTACGAAGGAATTCATAGTGAAATTTGTTTAAATGACTCAGACATGGTCAAATCGTATGATATGTTATGTATTTTATACTAAGGGTAGAACATCTGACGCTACATTCATTTTGGTAGGTGTTCTATTATTACAAGGTCAATTATATATATGTGTGCACAAGCATGAAGGGTCAAATATTAAAAAAAAAGAAAACTAGGACTCCAATCCTATTTGTACATTTCTATATAGATGGATATAAGATTATGAGTTTAATATCTATATGTAAAAAGAGAAATTATATGTGTTGCAGAAAGGTGATAGAACTTTTGGAGAGCCCCTTATATAAATTTTTTAAGTTAGTTTGGTGTAGGATTGTTCTCACATGACCAACAGAATATAAATATATGATCAGAGTGAACTTTTCCTATCCCTTACTTTTTACGAATCTTTTAGACAAAATTGGAGGTTAATGTCCCATAGAATTTTATTTTTTATGAAAAAATTGAGGTACATTACATATGGTGTCAGAGCAAAGATTACAACACTAGACCTGAACAGGGCCACTGTAATTGCTTTATATATATTTGATTTAAGAAAAACTAATAAACCTTTTTGTTACAAACAGAAAACCCTTTCTATTGTATGTGAATTATGGCATCTCAGGATGATGCGGAAATCAGAATGGAAGGGGATCCAGAGCAAGGACCTCCGGGAGATCCAAGACAAAATAGTGATGGAAGCTCACCTATGGAAGTACTGGAAACAATGAGGAATCTTATTGTTGAACTGCAGGTTTTCAAAGTGGATAATGAGAAACTAAAGAAAGCACAACAAGAATAGCAGGAGATAAATGAAGTCATGTTGCGCAGCATAGTAACCAAGAAAATCCCAAAGGATGATAATCATGAAGAAGAGGTCAGTAAGAGCACCTCCAAGAAATCTAGTCCTGAAGTAGAAAAAGAGGACAGCTCATCTGAGGGTACCCCTTCAGCTGAAGATAAAGAAAAACCAGACAGAAAAAGGAAACACGTAGATCATCTTGAAGGGGAATTCAAGAAGATTAAACCTACTACATTTGACAGGGAATCTAGAACAGGTGAGGAAGATGAGGCATGGTTATTATATATCAAAAAATATTTCCAAATATACAATTATTCCAGCAATATGAAAGTCAAAATGGCCATTTACAACCTGAAAGGAAAGGCCAGCATCTGGTGGCAAGAACTGAAATTGGAAAAGTGCTTAAAATAAAAGCATATGGAATGGTCTGACTTCAAGAAATATTTCAAAATACAGTACCTATATGAAAGCTACTGTGAAAGGAAAATGAAAGAATTTTACAAGTTAAGACTTGGATAGATGACAATGGAAGACCTTATAAATAAATTCCTAGAATTACTAAGGTTTGTACCTTACATCTGGGAGAATAAGGTGAAAATCCAACGATTCTTAAGTTGTTTACCACATTCCTACAAGAACAGAATTGAGTTTGACAACCCCAAATCCTTGAGTGAAGTATTCAGGAAAGCACGGATGTGCTACAACCAGTATAAACAATGGATGGAGTTTCCCAAATCCTGGAAGGATAAGAAACAAGATCGAATGAACCAACAGAAGAAGGGATACCATCCAGATCCTTACTGGAATTCAACAAAAAGCTTTCTGAGAAAGGATTTTCACTCCAACCACCCGAATACGCAAGGCAACTGTAAATGGGGAAATATGGGAATGAAGAAATTTGGGGACAAACCTCATGAACCATTAAAGTGTTGGGAATGTGGAGAACCTCACCTAAGGAGGAATTGTCCACGTTTAATTAGCAAACCAAACTATTGTTCATAACTTGTAGTAAGCCTCAACGGTGGGTGATGTGGGCAAAATCCTGCATCAGATAAATGCAACCATAGATGGTCGGAAAGCTGACCACCAGTCCTCTGTGGTAGAAATCGAAGGTAAAATTAATGACACTCAAATTTATGTTTTAATTGACCCTGGAGATACGTTAAGTTATATTACTCCTGGTATAGTAGAGTCAAATAAACTTAAGAAACTGAAGCATGTAAAATCATGGCTGGTACAACTAGCTACCGGAACTAAAAGTAAAGTAGTTGAATTTATTTCTAATTTTAAGTTCAGCTGAGATGGTCAGAACATAAGGACAAATCTAAACATCCTACCCCTAGGATCTTATGATATGATTGTCGGAATGGATTAGTTGGAAAAGCACAAGGCAATACTCAATTGTTATACAAATACACTTAACTATAAATACAATTATGACACTACTAGAACAACACAAGGTGTACCAAAACCTGTATCAGTTAGACAGGTTTCCACGATGCAATTCAAGAAATGCATGAGAAAGGGATGTCAAGTTTATGCCATCCAAGTAACAAACTTGTTAGAAAAGAGAGACAAACCTAACTTGGAAGACTTTGTTGTTTTACGCAATTTCAGAGACGTATTTGTTGATCAAATATCTGAATTACTCCCTAGAAGAGAAATAGACTTCTCCATAGAACTACTACCTGGTTCAACCCCTATCTCGAAAGCACCTTACTGAATGAGTATACCAGAATTGACGGAATTGAAAATCCAACTACAAGAGTTATTGGACAAAGAGTATATCAGATCGAGTGTTTCACCTTGGGGAGCACCCGTCCTCTTTGTGAAGAAGAAAGACTGTACTCTAAGACTATGTATCGATTATAGACAATTGAACAAAGTGACTATTAAAAACAAGTACCCTTTACCTAGGATAAACGATCTGTTTGATCAAGTAGGTGGGGAAAATATCTTTTCGAAGTTGGATTTACAATCTGGATATCATCAAGTCAGGATAAAATATGAGGACATAAGAAAGACATATTTTCGAACAAGATATGGACATTACGAATTTGTGGTCATACCTTTCAGACTCACTAATGCATCAACCACATTCATGTGCTTAATGAATAGTATTTTTAGTCAATACTTAGACAAATTCGCATTGGTGTTTATTGATGATATACTAGTATATTCAAAAACAGAAGAAGAACATGAAGAACACTTAAGAATCATCTTGCAAACTTTGAGGAAACACCAATTGTATGCTAAATTCGATAAGTGTGATTTTTATCAGAAGAGAATACAATACCTAGGACATGTCATTTCTGAAGAAGGCATTGCAGTCGACCCTGAGAAAGTAAGAGCCATTATGGAATGGTCGGTACCGAAGGATGTAGAGGACATTTGGTCATTCATGGGAATCACTGTATATTATCGCAGATTTATAGAGGGGTTTTCCAAAACAGCCTACCCCATCACATCATTACAAAAGAAAGGGACCAAGTTTAACTAGTCACAAAAGTGCCAAGATAGTTTTAATAAGTTGAAGGAATTATTAACGACCGCACCCATTCTAAAGGTAGCAGACCCAGATAAAAACTTCACGTTCTATGTTGACGCGAGTAAAGAAGGACTAGGTGGTGTCCTAAATCAAGAAGGACACGTTATTTTCTATGAGTCTCGGAAGTTAAAGGAACATGAGTGAAACTACGTCACTCACGATTTATAATTGGCAGCAATAATACACGCCTTAAAAATGTGGCGACACTACATAATGGGCAGAAAGTTTCTACTATTGATAAATAACAGTGGGGTGAAATACATGTTCAACCAACCAGATCTTAACGCAAGGAAAGCAAGGAGGCTAGTCTTTTTGAGAGAGTTTGACTTTGAGTTAAGACATATCAAACGTAATAAAAATAAGGTAGCAGATTCTTTAAGCAGAAGATTCCACGGGATATTTGAGATAAATGTCAGCAGGGCAGAGAGCGATCTGGAACAGAAATTAAGGATGGCAGGTATTAATGTAGAAAATTACACTAAGTTAGTGGAATAATTACATGACACTACAACAAACTCACATGAACGAGACTTGAGTATCAATAAATATGGGTTACTGCGTTTTAAAAATAGACTTTACATACCCGATTCAACAAAGTTAAAGATAACAATTCTTGACAAAGTGCATAAGAAACCGTATTCTGGACATCCAGGATACCAGAAAACGATAACAACACTCGGGAAATTTTTCTATTGGCCTAATATGAAGGGCAAAACAACAGAATACTTGGCTAGGTGCCAAGACTGTCAACAGGTAAAGGCCGAACACCAGCATCTAGCCGACTTATTACAACCATTACCAGTACCAAAATGAAAATGGGAGACCATATTGTTGGACTTTATTACAGGTTTACCCAAAACTCATAAACAGAATGACTCTATCATGGTTGTAATCGATAAACTCAGTAATTCTGCACACTTTATTCTAGTAAATTCTACTTTTAAAGCTATAAACATTGCTGAAATATTTATGAAAGAAATTTTTAGACTGCATGGTATTCCTAAAATAGTAATTTCAGATAAAGACGTAAAATTCACGTCCGCTTTTTGGAAGGAATTGTTTGCAGGGCTAGATACCAAACTAAATTTCAATACGAGCTATCATCCACAAATGGATGGAAAAACCGAAAGGGCAAACCAAATAGTAGAAGATATGCTCTGCATGTATGTAAGAACAAAACCGAGCAAATGGGAAGACTATCTACACCTGGTAAAATTTGCATATAACAATGGGTACCAAGCTTCGGCTAAGCTAAGCCCCTTCGAAGTACTGTATGGTAGGAAGTGTACGACTCCAATTAGCTGGGACAACCCATCTGGCATACTTATGGTTGGACCAGAGATTCTCCAAGAAATGGAGAATACAATAAGAAAGGTACAACGAAACTTAAAAGAGGCACGGGATAGGCAGAAGAGTTATGCGGACCAGAAAAGAAGACACTTGGAATTTCAAGTGGGGGATCATGTATACTTAAAATTCAAATCCCATAAAATTTCACTAAAACTAGGAAAATGTGTCAAGTTGGCACCCAGGTTTTGTGGTCCCTTCGAGATACTAGCTCGAATTGGACCCATGGCATATCAACTTGCACTTCTAACTAATCTAAAAATTCATAATGTATTCCATGTTTCTTTATTGAAAAAATATGTTCATGACCCTACTCATATGATTGATTAGAACTTGGTGCAGGTGGAACCAAAATATGAGTTCCAGGTGGAACCTCTGCATATTCTGGACCGAAGATAAATAACACTTCGAAACATAGCCATCGCTCAGGTAAAGGTGCAATGGAAGCACTTTAGTCCTGAGGAGGCCACTTGGGAATTGGACAGAGATTTGCGGAAATCTCATTCAATCCTTTTCCAAGAAATGAACGAACACTGAGGATAGTGTTTTATTGAAGGGGGAAAGGATGTGATATCCCCAAAAAAAAACAAAAAGTATTTTTGAAAGTCAAAATTTGTTAGAAAAACTATTCCATTTTTAGTAAATTCGAATTATGAAATTTTTTTCCATTTATGGCAATTCCGAATTTCAAATTTGATAAATTGTAATTAATTATTATGACTGTTGGGCAGAGACCTGATCTGACCCAACTAACTATTTGACTATGACACTTGTATGTAAAGAAAATATTGTTTTATTTATTGCAGAAGGACAAATGGAACATCCATGTTAAATTTAGTTGACCATGAATCCATGAGAGGGGAACATGTTGGAACTACCTCTAGGATGATTTTTACAAGTGGCCAATCAAGGATTTGGCCATTGGTAGCCCCTGAAAATCATGGATTTTGAAAGCTGCAAAAATTCCCAAGGGAGGGAAAAGACCTAGGCAAAAATGAATTTTGGATATATAGCATATGAGAGGAGGCGGGACGCTACCAAGTATGATGGGAAAGGAATTACCTCTTGCTATTATGAACACTCCCTACTGAGTGTGAGGTAAGAAGAAGAATTTTTCTGAAATTGAACGACGTTGTTGAGGAGGAGTTCCAAGTTAACCCTCATGGATTCATGGTCAAGCTAGGGGGTGAACAGGACAAGTGATTTGGATGCCCTGTTATATGGTTGGGAGGAACATGGTTGTTCCCTTTGTCTTTTCGCAAGTTGTTCAGATATGTTAAATTACTCCTTCTCTCTTTGAATAATTATATATCTGATGTAATGCATTTGTTAACTCTGAATTGGAATATTTTCCATCTTTGTTGAATGATTAAATCACTGATGTAGTGCATCTATTAATTCTGAGTATGAAGCATAGATACTAACGTAATTCCCTACAAATCTAATTCTGAGTGACTCTTACGGTTGGATTAAATTCTGAATGAATTATAGATCTTACCTTTTAAATATTATGACAGATTGAAAAGATTATGCATGGTTAGATTCTGGAAAACAATCATTTCTTTAAACTATATTTTTACTATACGAAAGTAACTATAGGATAAACTACCAAAGCATCAAAATTCCATTTTCAAGACTGCCTATGTATAAATGCCTTTGGAACTAAGTAAATCTTAGGTTCATAATTACTTGTTCAAGACCTTGATTTTCCGCATAGAATTGAATTAAAACTAGTGTGAAACACTATCTATTTCACGGTATAATTATATTCATATAAAAGATATAGGTCTAATTACTGTTGGCGGTCTATGTAGACGTTACAAAAGAAAACAGAGGTTGCATACCTACAACAGAATGTATAAATATTAGATATGTTCCTATATTATGTAAATGATAGACTATTCTAGAAGATATGTAAATACAACTATATAAATGAAATGTTCGATGTAGGAGACCAATAAATTTATTCAGAAATAGAGAAGATGGAATTTTAATTCATTCATAGGTACGATATGAGTTGGATTTTCCTAGCCTTAGGCACGACAACAAATCATTTGTTATCACTAAAAAAATAAAGGAGTACCAATAACTATATTACCATAGCTAATTTCTGGTAAATACATTAGTGTCAGAATAGTCAAGTTGAGGACACATAAGTCAAAATTCCTTGGATGTAACATTTCTTTTAACAGTATTTGGTGCTCGATAATCAAGGGACAAACTCACTATGATTTACCATATCGTCCGAGTACATTCGACAGGGAATGTAGCTCAATATCAAGAAAATTATTACATAGTTTGACCAAACTCAAATCAAACACGGACCTTTATGAAAGAGGGGTTACACTTCATCCTAGAAATAATGAGGGTAGAACATAAATAATTGAAAATGGAAAATTGGATGGAGCCATGAGTACCATTTTCCTAGCACCTGTAGAGTTAAAATTGAGAGGAGATGGGCTTGGAACCTGGATAACTTTTGTGCCAAGAACATGGGTGGTTATCCGAACCTTGCGCAGACTAAATCCCTACAAAAGTATACCCTATAATTATTAGCAATATGTGCATGAATGAAAGATAACAAAACATTAAAAGGATTGATGTTTTGTTAAACAAATAGAATATTCCAGAGAGACACTTATCTTTAGGCAGGCAGGGTCATATTTGTCCCCACCGCTTCCTGACTAGATGGATGTCCGAGCTAAGGGAGAATGGTGCAGTAACTCCATGATGGGTACCCTCACAAAAAACAGGGCCCATCATTAGTGAATTATAGCCAATTTAAAAAGAACAAAACTAACGAGTGGAAAACTTTCTTTCTACAACAGTTAACGAATCTAAATAAATTGAAATAGTCTACAGGGATAGGCTTGCTTTAACTTATAGATGACATAAGTCATGATGTATGAAGTCCCACTATAAATCCTACACATTGAAATGATACTATACCTAGTTGTCGAATTCAAACCTTCCATAATTTGAAATGCAGAAAGTAATGACAGTACAACAGTCAATACGGAAATTTCATAACCAAACCCGAGAGGTTGCATTGCACTTGTAGTATTCTTAACATAAGAAAATTACGAGTCGAATATCATTCAATGAAAGTAAATAGTCTTTTTAAACACAGAACTATCAACTCAAAGTGTCATATACTGTAAGGAAGTTCCTATGGATTATACGAGAGAAATTTAAGAATATTTTGTTATTTTATACCCAAACAAGATTGCCTTATCCTTAAAGAAACTTCCCGGTGTAAGGACCAGTTAAGAGAGTAGTAAGAGCATTGATGGGTGGACTCACCCATTCATGAAGAGAAAGAACAAGAAGTGATATAGGGAGTTGCACACAGAGTTACAATCAAATCTAACAAAAATTATTATGCTTTCAATACTGTACCTCGACGCGCAAGCACAAGGTAAGAGCAAGCAAGAACATCAATATTAAGACATAAGGAAACCCTAATTTTCCTTCTTCCCAAGAGACTAAACTAGTAAAATCACTGCAAGTGGAGCGAGGAAATGGAGCGTTGAGACCTCAGAAGTATTAAAACGAGAACCAAAGAACTTCTCAACTTTTAATAGAAGAAGGAATAACCCCAAAGAATTTCCTAGTAATATCGATTAACAAGAGTTACAGAATGAAGAAAGAATTTCATTGCAGTGGACTCCACTCTCCTACTTAAACACAAGAGCCTCGAAAACTTACCAGGAAGGCGATTAATGCTGGTTGTTCTGACGAGCAATGATATCCAAGGTGATAGCCTCCCATGCTGAGAAAGCAACATACAAAGTCTTTCAGACCAGGAAACAATTCGCTTAACAGGGAAACAATACACAGAGCCTTTTGGAGTTCACAATGATAGGGAATAAACTCACCTAACCTAAGGGGAAAACTTCACACTACATAGATTAAATGTTGAAGGTACAAGACTGGTGGAGCCATGTGCTGGGGAAGAGTTGGCACGACAGGATTAGAGGAGGGGTCAAGTGAAAGGGCCATCGAAATGTGCATGATAGAACCTCCCCATTAATCACAAGTGAAGAACCTCAACTCCCTCTTACAAGTATGCCTCCTACCTTAATAAAAGTATTTCAAAATTAATGATTGTCATGTCGAGAGATGACTAGTCGCGACTAGTTAGGTACAAACTGCTTCGTCCCAGTTAAACTACCATCGTCGTTTTGTTTTGATAATATAAATTTGAGTTAAGACTTATTTTAACAAGACTTTCGCGTGGTATTTTTCCTTACCTAAACCCGTTTTATCATAGTGACTAGAAGAACTATAATTACGAAGGAATTCACAGTGAAATCCGTTTAAATGACTCGGACATGGTCAAATGGTGTGATATGTTATGTATTTTATAATAAGGGTATAAAATCCGATGCTACATTCATTTTTGTAGGTGTTCCATTATTACAAGGTCAATTATATAGACTTGTGCGCAAGCATGAAGGGTCAGATATTAAAAAAAAAAAAAAACTAGGACTCCAATCCTATTTGTACATTTTTATATAGATGGATATAAGATTATGAGTTTAATATCTATATGTAAAAAGAGAAATTATATGTGTTGCAGAAAGGTGCTAGAACTTTTGGAGAGCCCCTTATATAAAGTTTTTAAGTTAGTTTGGTGTAGGATTGTTCTCACATGACCAACAGAATATAAATATATGATCAGAGTGAACTTTACCTATCCCTTACTTTTTACGAATATTTTAGACGAAATTGGAGGTTAATGTCCCATAGAATTTTTTTTTATGTCAAAATTGAGGTACATTACACTCACCTTTCCCCAAAGAGCCCATATTTTCAAGATTTTTCTACCAGAAGATGCCCAATTGACCAAGAAAAATCCCCCATATCCATCCTTCATTTTCTCTTTCAGGGCCAACCAGATCGTTTCCATTCTTTGTTACCTATTAGGATAATTCTCAGATGAATAGGTAGATGAGCGTATATTAGGTTTCTTATCCATTTTTTCCACATAAGAAAGAGCCACAGTTCAATTTGATTTCAGTCAATTTTCGGCTGATAACATACATGACCAACTTTTCAAGTTTTCAATAGACAACATAGACTGTTGTCAGCATTTGACATAGATAAAGGAAGAATTCAAATGGCATTTTTCCACGCATGGTTTCCTCATCCTAATATAGCTACAGATTATAAGAAGACTTTCTTTGAGTTTTATGTAAAGGATGTTCATCCAGTGGACCAAATGGACATGCACATGCAGACAGGGGAGATGATTTTATATACCTTGACAAACACCTCATTGAATTCTTCAAAATTGCAGGTGTCCCTAAACAACATTCAGTCCCAATTGAAGCTCGAGAAAATATCTTCTTTGGCCAAAGACAATAAGATCAAATCACTAGAATAATTGGTGTTGAAGATTGGGTATGACCCAATCAATGTCAAGGCAATAGAGGAATTATTGAAAAATAAGAATGTTGATACAACACCCTTGAGAAATCAATAGAAGCTTCTAGCTACATAATATTCACAAGCCAAAGAGGTGGTTGAAACCGAAGGCCACAAAGAAGAAATGTTGAAGCTTATCATGGAACAAAGCACACAAATAATAGAGATGGAAGAAGAAATGGATAAATTAATAATATAAAAGGAATAGAGTGCACAAATGGCCATGATCCCACTGAGGCAATACCTCTAACGGGAATTAGAACAACATAAGCATCTACATCAACAGAGATTCCATCAGAAATTTTAGTACATGTTTCAGATGCACCTAAGAAACTTGTGAAGTCCATGAAAGACATGTCCCTCCAAGGGGAAAAGATCAGGAAACTGTGAGAAGTGGTAAAAATCCTGTAAGAGTTGAAGTATATGTTCTAGGATATTCATCAGGAAAAAATGCATAAGTCTCAAAGGCTTAGTCAACAACTACAACAGCTACAGAAAGAGACTGTTATGGCGAAGACCTTAACTCAAGCTAAGGAAAATATTTTGGTGGACATTAGCAAGTCCATGCCAGAAATTTGGCCATCCATTCAGAACATCTTTGAACAACATGAATTGGTACAAAATGACAAGGAATCCATTGAGAAAATAAAATAAGAGCTAGGATAAAGACCCACAAATGCTATTGAACTCAACATATTTATGAACTCCAAGAACAAGCAAGAGTTAGAAGAACTGGAAATTGAAGACAGAATAGAGACCATCCTTGAGATCAAGAAGGTCCTGACCAAGAAATGATTAATGTTTCAGCTAGAAGAGAAGGCTCAAGTAATCGACATAGGAGTACAAATATTTTTCAGTAAGTTTGAAGTGCTACATAAGAAAAGTCTCCCTAGACTATTAGTACTCAATGTCAAATTGATCACTCTATCAAATTATATACAAACATTCAGTGCAGTGGCAAAGGATAGTTCCAAGTTTGCAGGGATATAGGGAATCATTACTGGTAAATATTTCCTAGAGACATTATAGTTGGACCTAAGTATTCACCATGAGATAAAACATATCTTCATCACTAATCCAACTTTTTCCAAGTATACTGAAATGGATGAGAGACACAGAAAATTGCTCAAGATTTCTATCCTAGGTAAAAACATATGGGAAGATCTATGCGCTTTATTGGATTAAAGACAATTTTGAGGTTCAAGTCAGCATGGAGCAGCCAGACAAAGTCATAGATATGAATCACCAACCACTTTCCACCAAATCAGCACCAAGGATTAGAGAAAATCAACAAAATTCCCATATTGTTGTAATTTGAGATCTGATTAGTTAGACATTTCCTCCATAATATCCTAGTCATTTATGATATGATCTGTTGTAAATAGTTTTATAACTACTTCTTCCTTCGAAGTATAGAGGGTTGATTTTTTCACCTAGGATCTATTGTGTAATTTTTCAAAGGATCGACCGGTAATAAAATAGGGTTATTCATAGGATTCTTATGTCAGATTGTTGGTCATGTCTCTCTCTCTCTTTGTTGAATGTTTTCTTATTCTCTGTGATCATTTATGTATTTCGATTTCTAATCATTAAAAGAAAGTCAATAGAACATAATTTATCTTGTATAATTTGTCTTTGGTCTTTTAATGATCTATATGTTTTCATCTGAAATTGAGTGAAGGAATTCTTAATTGCTCCTCTGCTTAGTGGACTTTACCCTCTTATTATATCTTATTCACCTCATTTAATCTCAATAGATCCAACAATTTTACTACCCTGCCCTATGAAGAAAAACTCATAAAAATATGAATTTGATCCTCATGTTTAATACAGACCCCATAGTCCAATGGAAAATTAATCATTCTTTCAGCCAACTATTACAAACAAACAAACAAATTTGAACTGTCATAACTAGTCTAACATTTAAAAACTTAAAAAATTCTAAATCTTACAGAGAGATCTCTCTTCGAAGCTGGCAGGGATAGATCCCATCTTCAAAAGTAGTTTTTATAGTTACTTTTTTCAATTTCTTCTACCCTTCAACAAACTCTGGAAATGACAGAGTGATAACATAGTGGCGACCATATTGGGGAACTGAAAAAAAATTCCACCTTTATGAATTGTCTTCCCTAAATAAGAAAATTGTATTTCTGAGCAATCAAAGATCTAAATTTCAAAGAGATAAATGTTCATAGGTTGTTAAAATTTGTAAATAATTAATTAGGTTTCTAAAAGTTTAAGTTATGGATCCAAAAAGAATTCATACCAGATATCACCCTGATACAGAACTTGTAAAAGTAGTAGATAATCCTGAAAAACTAATTAGAAAAAGAAGTCAACATAAAGTCAAGGGAGTAGTAGTTATCTTCCTAGGGCAACCTCTCTTTCAGAGAATTTTGTCACAATCCAATACATCCAGTTTGATCTACCTTTTGAGCATAGTCTTTTTAGAACCAAGTCTGATAGCTTTGTGGATGAAACATTTTAAATCAAGCTCTCCTCCAACCTAGAACCATTGAAATACACTCTCCTAGAGTAGATCTTGATCAACAATTCCTTCAAGATTTTGAGAAATCAGACTTTGATCAATATTTTCACAAAGCCTACTTTCAACAGTATGTTGAAATTTCTTCCCTTTACATCTTTACATCATCTATTAATCCTCAAATAACTCATCCTATATATTCCATCCCTGCCTCTTCCACATATTCCACCACTTCTCCAACAATTATACAGATTACCATCCAGCCTGCTACAAGAGTTCCTTCTATCCAACCTCCTCCACCAATCATGGTAGAAAGATATTCTCCCCTTTTTTTGGTTGCTCCCTTACATAATATTCCCCACAATTATCAAACTAGGATTCCTCAGTTTGATGGCACTAAAAGTATGATTGCACAACAACATGTTGACAAAATGAACGACTTCTTTGATTTGAAAGAAGTAGATGAGGAAGATGTCAAAATGAGGTTGTTTTCCCAAATTTTAACTAGTGAGGTTAGGAAATGGTTCAAAGCCTTTCTAGCTACTAGCCTTAATGACATTATTTACTTTCACGAGTCTTTTCTCAATAGATGGGAAGTAAAGAAAAATCCACTTCAAATTACATCTGAATATGAAAGTATCACAAGAAACCAATGGGAAAGTGTACATGATTATTGCACTTGTTTCAACAATATTTATAATGCAATTCCAACTAACATTAAACCTACTCAAGGCTTAGATTTGATTAAGTTCCTGGATAGTTTTGATGCTGACATGTCCTACCAATTGAAAGAGAGAAATCGTACAACTTTGGAAGAAATGAAAAGATGTGTTGTGAGTGTAGAGGCAAATATCTTAGCTAAGAGAGATAGATAGAGTACATAAAGGAGGGTAACTATCAAAGATGAACCATCCACTTCCACTTCTGATGCAAAAATAGACTCCTTAGTTAGAACTATGGAAATAATGATGGAAATATTAGAAATAACTGATAGGAAACCACTAAGAGAAAATCATCCTGGTCCTCAAATCATAAATCCTAATTTCAGGAGAAATCCTCCCCCAATCAGACAAATAGAATTGTTGGGATCTAAAGATGTCCTAAAAACAGCCTTAGTCTAACATTAATTTATCAACCAAGGATTCATATTATCTTTTAAGAATGCCCGCAAAGTCTATGCAGATACTTGTGGAGGTTTAAAATCATGTAGATAATTCAGTTGAAGCAAATCAGAGTCTATCTAAATTACTATAATAATCAAGTTCTTCACTCAGTCATTAAAAACTCTAAAACTGATAACTTACTCAACAAAATTCTATTCTGATCAATAACCCACTATGAATCAAAGACACTAATTAATTTGTTGAATTCATCTAACTTAGAAACGATAATTTAATCTGTGAAAATACTTAAGGAATCAATCTATGAATGATTATTTAACCTGCTAGAAAAGAACAACGAATTACTGTAAAATCAAGAAGGAACAACGAATGTGAATTTAAGAAAAAGGAACAACAAATGCGAATTTGATAAAAAGGAACATTAAATGTCAAAATGAAACGAATTCTCAACGATAAACTAACAGTAATTGGAAATGGAACAACAATTGACAATATTCAATTGAAACATCTATCTTTTGCAAATGAACAACATAAAGATTTCATAAAAGAATCAACACTCTCATGAATTTATCTTAACTTTTGCAACGGGGTTTAAATCATAGAACTGAAATAGAATTGATATGATTACAAATGAGAAAGTAACTCCTTTCGACTGAGGCCATGGTCTTCAGAAGGTACTACTGCTAAAAAATTAGTATGCAAAGATGATTAAAACACTCGAGGCTTTCATTAATTCCATAACTGGTAAATCATTTACAATGGACTGCTTGTACAGAGTAATTCAGAGATATGAATGTTTGATTTAATTTCTTGTATATCTCTCTATTTTTCATAATCCTCTATTTATTACAATGACATGAGTAAATTAATCTATCTTGAGGATCAAGAGATCCTCAGGATTTATTTTACTATTTATAAAGATTCAATCTCCATCTAAACTGCTTTGCCTCTGATTCCTTTGATCTTTAATGGCTTATGTATTTTCAAGATCTCTTTAGTTATCTTGAGGTAACAACAATTGTCCATTTTCTGCAATAAAATCAAACAATTCAAACCGAAATTAAAAAATTATCTAATATCACTCAATAACATTTCTAGAAGACTTTTTAATTATTTTCTTTGCTAATTACTTCTAATTAATAGAAACTTCAATCAAGAATATATCGTAAACCATGGTAATAAGAAGGATATTTGTACCTTTTTCTCAACTCAACAAGAACCTAGAGAACAAAGAAGCCTTGGTCAACATATTAGGCCACCTTTTCAAGAAAACTATGTTGCTGAGGGAGAAGAAACAATTGAGGGACTTGATGATGTTCATATTAACCTTATGGGAATAAATGATAATGATTCTATTTTTCTTTTCCAAGAAGAAAAATATTTTTTTTTTCTTTCACAAACTGAGGTAGATGAATAAGAGTAAGAACAACAGGTTTTTGAAAATGCAATAATCGAAGTTCATAGGCAGTACAACCTGAGAAGTAAGAAGTCTAATTATAATCCAGCCAAGAAGCTTCTGATTTTAAAAAGACAACATATACCATTGCCAAGCAATTTCATGATATCCCCAAAAAGAAAAATTCATAGGTCCCAACAAAAAGAGTATCTGACTCTATTTCAAAAACAACTCAAACTAATATTCCCTCCACTAGTTATCTTAGAGACACTTCACAGAAGAATGTAGTTGAGAAGACATATCTCCCTAATCAAAATAAAACTCCAGCCTCATTCAGCCTGGAAAGTGAATTGGAAAAAATCAAAATACATATTCCTCTAACATAATTGATGAATAAGAATGCTTACAGATCACAGGTGATCAAAGCCCTGAACATGGAACCAGGAATGGGTACAGACATAGTGAACATTGTTGATGATCAACCTGATTTGTTGTTTGGGCTTGATGTTGATGGAAAAACTGGAACTGGTTATGTTCCTCCTTTTTACATCATCTTAAATATTCATGATAAGACTTTGTACAATGCTATGCTAGATTCTAGTGCTTCTCACAACCTTATGCCTAAGGCTGTGATGGAGAAATTAGCACTTGATATCACCAGGCCTTACAAGGATTTATACTCTTTTGATTCAAGTAAAGTAAAATTCATTGGTCTAATTAAAGATTTGTTTATTACTTTGGCATAAATCCTAGCCAAAATCATGCTAATGGACATTTGTTTTATAGACATACCTCCAAAGTATGGCATGTTGTTGTCTCTCTAATGGGGATCCAAATTACAGGGTACCCTACAACTTGACATGTATTATGCCACCATCCCATTATTTGGTCAGCAGAGGAGATTATAGAGGGAAACACCGATGAAATACATGGTCAGTATTCAAGATAAACCACATAACTACCCCTTATAGTATGTTCATTCTGATCTTGACTCCTTTATTTTATACAATGATGGAGACATGGAAAGACAGATTGAAAACTTAGAGGATGATGTTTATAACTTGGAGGAAAGAAAAGCAACCCTTGAAGAAGACAAAATAGTGATAATACAATCTGATCAACCAACAGAACCTCTGTGGAGTTTATACTTTGATGGTATTGTCAGTAAGGAAGGATCTAGAACTGGAGTGTGGGTTTCAAATTCAAAAGCAAGATATACAAAAATGCATTCCTACAAATTGAATTTTCAGTGTACCAACAATATAGTCGAGTATGAATCCTTAATGGTAGGTCTGAAATTGTTAAAAGAGCTTGTTGCGAAGAGAATTTCAATAAGGGGTGATTTTGAACTTATAATAAAATAGATCAAAGGTGAGAACTCTACTAAACACCCAAGACTGAGGGCCTACATAAATGTTGTTCTATATTTCTTGCAGTTCTTTAATGAATATGATCTACAGGTGATTCCTAGAGGCCAAAACATACTTGTTGATGGTATGGCTACCTCAGCAACAACTTGTAAGATACCATTTCATCCTAATCTCCAGTGTATAGTTGAGGTGAAATGCAGACCTGTTGTCCTAGACAATATCAGGTATTGGCAAGTTTTTCGTAATGATTAAAAGATTGATGATTTTCTGCAATCAAAAAATGAGTTTGAATGTCCAAATATTGATGCATATAGTGATGATGAAAAAGAAAGTGTAAATAAGATAGATTTAGAAGAAATAAATGAAAAACAAGAAAATCTGGATTTTTTGCAATTAAAGGATAATATTCTTCCTAGAGGATTAGTCCCATTGGAAGAATTGTTTGAGTTTGATGATGTAGCTAAAAAACAAAAAAATGAACCTACTGGAAAAGAAGTTGAGGACTGTAACATAGGAACTGAAAATGAACCAAAAATGATAAAATTGTCCAAATCTTTACCTCCTGCTCAAAAACAGAAATATATAGAATTGTTCAAATAATTTATAGACGTTTTTGCATGGAGATATCAAGATCTAAAATCCTATGATACTATCATTATACAACACAAAATTCCCATAAAAGTAAATCAAAATCCTTTGAAACAAAAACTTAGGAGAATTAACCCAAAGTTGATGCCTCTAATTGAAAAGGAAATAAATAAAATGTATGATGCTAAAATCATTGTCCCATTAAGGTTTTATAAATGGATGTCCAATTTAGCTCCTACCAGAAAGAAGAGTGGAGAAATCAGACTATGTATTGATTTCAAAAACTTGAATAAAGTCTCTCTTAAATACAACTATCCCTTGCCCAAAATGGATCATATTTTGCAGAAGGTAGTTGGATCCAGTAGAATTTATTTGTTAGATGGTTTTTTTGGTTACAACCAAGTGTTATTCCACCTCGGTGATCAGGAGAAAACAACATTTACTACACGTTGGGGCAATTTCATGTATGTGAACATTTATTTTGGTTTAATGAATGTTGGGGCCACATTTCAAAGAGCAATGGATATTGATTTTGTGGATGAACTTGGAAGATTCATTGTTATATACCTAGATGGCATAACTATTTTTTTTTTTTTAAAGATGAAGAACACTAACTCCACTCATAAAAGTTTTTGAAAAATGCAGGAGATTCAGAATCTCACTAAATCCAAAGAAAACCTTGTTTGGTCTAGAGGAAGGTAAACTGCTAGGACACATCATATCTAAGGATGGAATCAAAATAGATCGTAACAGAATTGAATCCATTCAAAAAATAGATCATCCCATGGACATAAAATAATTGCAGTATTTCATAGGAAAAATAAACTTTCTAAGAATATTTATCCTTAACTTGGCATAACTTCTCAGAAACATAACAAATATGTTGAAAAAAGATACAAAAATAAAATGGACCATAGAAGCAAAACATTCCTTTGATTAGGTGAAACGGGCCTTGACACAAGACCATGTGCTTATCAGTCATGATTATACAAAATATTTCCTCCTATTCTCTTTTTCCTCTGAGCATACGATTGCAACATTTCTTTTGTAGAAGAACAATGAAGGCCATGAATATCCTATTTGTTTCTTCAGTAAATCCTTGAGATATGTTGCATTGAATTATAACATCATGGAAAAGTAATATTTTTCTTTGGTGGAAGCAATTAAAGATTTCAGAGTATATATTCTCCACTCACACATTATTTCTTATGCCACAAATGGTGTGGTGAAATATATTCTGACTCAAGACAATCCAGATGGAAGAAGGGGTAAATGGATTGTTGTGATCCTTGAATATGATATTGAGATAAAACCAACCAAGCTTATCAAGGGTCAAAGATTATCCAAACTGATGGTTGAGTCCAACTTTCATGCTTTGGATATTAATTTTCTAGCTACAGTTGATGAACAAGAAGAGAAGACAACTCCCCAACTTAAAGAGGTTTTCTCAAACTCACCCTGGCATGTAGACCTTATTTTTTTTTTACATCATCTACAATCTCCTCCTAGTTTAACTAAAACTAAAGATAGATTTTTGAAACTCAAAGCTATGAAGTATTGTATTTTAAATGGCAGTTTGTATTGGAAATATGATGGAGGGATTATACTAAATTGTTTGTTGAAAGATGAGGTTGATAAAGATTTGCAGGAATTCCATGAAGGAGACTATGGTGGAAATTTGAATTGGAATACCATTGCCAATAAAATTCTTAGAATTGGTTTCTATTGGCCAGCTTTATTTGCAGATGTTCACAAGAAAGCTACCTCCTTTCATAAAAAAACAGATATTTGAAGGAAAACTTGAACTTCTGCCTTTACCCTTGAAGCCAATTTCAGTTGAATCTCCATTTCAACAATAGGGTTTTGATTTCATTGGAAAACTCCATCCACCTTAATCACACCAGCACAAGTGGATTCTCATAGCCACTGATTATTACACGAAGTGGATTGAAGTTGTACCCACCAGGAAATCCACTGATGTTTTGATCATCAAGTTTTTGGAAACTAACATTTTTTCTAGATTTGAATGCCCCAGGAAAATTATCACTGACAACACAACATCATTCAAATAAAAAAAGATGATAGAGTTTTGCAGCAAATATCAGATCACTTTAGGGCACTCTACAACCTATTACCCTCAGGGAAATGGATTAACAGAGTCTTCAAACAAGATTTTGGTCAACATCATCAAGAAGTTGTTGCAGGAAAACAAAAAATTGTTGCACAATAAGTTGGTACATGCACTATGGGAAGACAGGATTACTACAAAGAGATCAATTGGTATGTCTCCATATCAGTTGTTCTATGGAATGGACATTGTCTTTTCTACTTATTTAGGTGTCTCTGCCATGAAGTAGAACGAAATGACATCCAAAGAATAATTAATCAAACTATACAGCTACAACAGTCCAGAGAAGAGTTCTACAACCAAACTCAGGTTATTCAGGAAAATATCAAGAAAATCTATGAAATAAGGACAAAGGTTGATGATTTCTAGTTCGGAGACAAAGTACTGAAATGGGACTCAAGGAATGAAGAAAAGGGAAATCATGGAAAATTTTAGAATCTATGGAAAGGTCCATTCACAATACATTCCTACATAGGAAGCAATGCATTTTTTTATCAAATATATGGATGGAGAAGATTTGATAGGAGGACTTGTCAATGGCAGAATTCTCAAGCACTGTGTTTCATAGGATTGAACTTTTTTCTCACCCATTTCATTGTAAATACTATTTTACTTTTTATGTCAGGTGTGGTTGAAGCTCGAAGAGAAGGCCCTAAGCCCTTGATTAATGTCACCAAATTTACATTTACAATAAAACAAATCAAAAAGTAGAAAGTATTGGAGAAGAATATTCAAGGCAACATGTAGCTAGTTCTTGGCACCTCACAAGGAGAGAACCATCCCCAAGTGGAGCCACTGTTATAACCCTATATTTCATAGTATCACCCAGTGATTAAAATTTCTTCCTCTAGTCATATTTCATTGTAAATAATATTTATTTTGCAAATGATTTACAAAAAGAAAAGAAAAAGATAAAAATGAAAAAAATGAAAAGAGGGTATAAAAAATAAATAAAGACAAAATAAAAAAAGAGAAAATATAAGACCCCATGAAAAATAAATTTGGTTTGAATCATATTTTATAATCATAATCAAACCTTTTTTAATTTATGTTGATAGGCTAGTGAATAAGTTTGTTCAAACAATGTAATCTTGGCTGAATAAGATAGGATAGTGAATAAGTTTGGTCAAACAGTCTAATCTTGGCCAAATTAGTTAGGTTAGAGTACTAATTAATCCAACAATATAAGATGGATTAATATGTTAGTTGACTAGGTTAGGAGTTACGTTAGTGATGTTTATTTCAATAAAATTTGAAAAGGGATTGTTAAAATACCCTTTGTTTGAGTAAATTTGGATATTTTTACCTTAGGAAATAAGACCATGGTGTAAAAGTGG
>JZKD02S1673687.1:533028-549609 GCA_000966675.3 Picea glauca | reverse complement strand
ATGAATGAGCTTTCTGATGAAGTGCATGTGTAGATCGATGTGCTTTCTATGTTGATGTTGAATTGGGTCTTTGGCGAGCTTGATGGCACTCTGATTGTCGCACCAAAGGCTGGTCAGATGCTACTGCTCGAATCCAAACTCTAAAAGGATATGTCAAAGCCACAAGGCTTCCTAACTTGCATTTACCATTGCTCGATACTCTGCTTCTGCTAAAGAAAGTGAAATATCCTGTTGTTTCTTATAGGCCCAAGTGACAGGTCCTGAACCAAGGCTGAAAATATAACCTACAATAGACTTCTGATCATCAGGGTCGCCGACCCAATCTGAATTAGTGAAACCAACCAATAAAGGATTCCCCCTTGAACTGTAATGTATCATGAACTGAACTGTACCACAGACATAGAGAGTATCCTTTTAGATTCTTTCCAATGGCTTTCATGGGGTGTTTGCATATAGTGAGCAACAAGACCAAAAACAAAGGAAATATCAGGACAAGTATGAGTCAAGTATAAGAGGATACCAACTAACTGATGTTATAGGGTGGCATCAACTTCAGGATAATTACATGTGACAGTAAGCTTGACTCTAGACTGGAAGGGAGACAAAGCTGGTTTACAATCATCCATGTGAAAGCGATGAAGAAGGTCACAAGCATACTTAGACTGGGAAAGAAAAAAAAATTCATTGGTTTGCAAAACTTGGAGGCCAAGGAAATAGTGCAAAAAGCCTAAGTTTGTCATTTCAAACTTTTTCTTAAGGCTGGTTTTCACATGGTTTAAATTTTTTGAGTCACTACTAGTAAGGATAAGTTCATCAACATAAAGGACAAGGATTATGATATGGCTTCCTACTTTCTTGGTGTAGACATTAAGATGAGAATGGCATCTAGAGAATCTGGTGTCAATAAGAAAGTTGTCCATTCTGGCATACCAAGCTCGGGGAGCTTTCTTAAGACCATAAAGAGATTTCTTAAGGCGAAAAACAAGGCAAGAGTCATTCTGGACATAGCCAGGAAGTTGTTCCATGTATATTTCTTCTTGTAAATCGCCATGCAAGAAGGTGGATTTGACATCCATCTGATGAACCTCCCATTTATGTGAGGCAGCAAGGGAAAGAACAAGGTGGATGGAATTCATTTTGGCTACAGGGGAAAATGTTTCATTATAGTCAATTTCTTCAACTTGGGAAAATCCTTTGGAAACTAGTCAATTTTTGTGTCTTTCAACACTTCCATCTGATGCATACTTAGTTCTGTAGACCCATTTACATCTGACAAGTTTTCTTCCTTTTGGAAGAGGTACAAGATCCCAAGTATCATTTTCCATTAAAGAACGATACTCTTCATTCATTGTTGTATCCCAATCTAGATGACCCGAAGCTTCTGCAAATGTCTCTGGATCATGAGTCTCTGAAACTTGATACAAAAGAGAATAGGCTAACTGGAACTGTGAACATGTTCGACATTGATATGAAGGATCACTGACAAGAACACCATCTTGTTCTCGTGTTGAACGAACCCATCTAGGAAGCTGTGGAACTGGTGTTGGTTCAAGTTCAAAGGACTCATCTGGAGGAAGGTGAGCAGGTGAAGGTGGATTTCCATCCTCACTGTCATCATTTGAAGAAGAAACCAGAATAGGAATAGAAGAAGGCACAAACGTTGAAGATGGCTCGCAAGCCAAAGAAGGCACACTCACCAAATTAGGCTTGCAGGCCAGGATATTTTCATCAAATTTAACATCTCTTCTAATAATAATTTCATTACAATGTGGTTGAAGAAGTCTATAACCTTTGACATCTTCAAAATAACCAACAAATATACACTTCTCACTTTTAGGCTGCAATTCTTTCTTTTTCTCATCAGGAATGTGAGACCATGCTATACTGTCAAAGACATGGAAGTGACTTACATTTGGTTTAATTTTAGTCCAATCTTCTTCCGGTGTTATATTTTTAAGAGCCTTTGTGGGAGTGTGATTGACTATGTAATTTTCACATTTTATTGCTTCCTCCTAATACTTTAGACTTAATCCCTTAGATTGGATCATACAATTATCCATTTCTTTTAATGTGTGGTTCTTTCTCTCAGAAACACCATTTTGTTGTGGTGTATATGGAACAATGTGTTGCATTTGGATGCCCTGTGTAGTGTAGTAAATTGTAAAATTATTCTTCACATATTCACCTCCATTATATGTTCTTAACTTTTGAATTTGATGTCTAGATTGTTTTCCTACAAGGGCCTTGTAGGCTAAAAACTTGTCAAAAAATTCACTCTTAAGTTTTAAGAAGTAAACCCAAGTATGTATGGAAAAATCATCAATGAAAGTTAAGAAATACTTGCACCCATAAAAGGAAGGAGAAGAAAGTGGACCACACAAATCACTGTGAACAAGATGCAAAGGGCTCGAGGTGTGCTAAGAGGAATGCTTGTCAAAACTATCCCGATGATGTTTGTTGAGAACACAACTGACACGAACACCATCTCTACATGAAACAAGAGGAAGACCAATCAACATTTGTTGATTACATACTTGCTGCAATGAGAGATAGTTTAGATGACCAAACTGCTCAGACCAAAGTTTTCTCAATTCATCGCTATGAGCAACAAAAGATGATGAAAAATATGATGACCCAAAGTTTTCAAACTTGTACAACTTGGTAATATCATCAACAATCCCAATTGCAAGAACATGCTTAGGATATTTTAGATCCTTGATTACAACTTGGTGAGGTGAAAACTCTATGGTTTTACCTTCACCTGAATGAGTGATTTTATAGACTGATAGAAGGTTACAAGAAAGACTTGGAACACATAATACATCATTGAAATGACCATTATCTACTTGAACTGTTCCAGATCCTACAACACTAAGAGATCTATCATCACCAACAAATATTTTCTTGGTGTTACATTCATTTAGAGCAGAAAATATGTCTTTATCCTTAGCCATATGATAATATGATCCTGAATCAATAAGCCACTCATAAGAAGAAGAAGTAGAAGTTGTGTTAAAGGAGAAACCAGAAGCGGAAAGTGCATGTTCATGAGAAGAAGAAGAACAAGTAGAATCAATACTGATATTGTGCTTCTTCATCGTTGCTTCTAAAGTTGTCATCTTCTTGAAACATTTGGACTCGTCATGACCATGTTTATCACAAAAGTTGCAATGTCTATCAGTCTTCTTATTTTTATATTTTGCTCATTTGTCACCATTAGGAGCTGAAGTTGTCTGAGTGGGTTTGGAACCCTTATGTTTCTTGTTGTTGTAGGGAGGATTTTTCTTCTTGGGATACTTCGGTTTATCTCTCTGCTGGGAAACTAAGGCTTTGTTGGAGGTACCTGCAATGCTAATCACTCCAAGTTGTATAAGCTTATCTTCCTCTCTAATCAAATAAACACAAAAATACTCAAGAGTGGATTTTTGATAAGCTTTCCCTAGAGCCTCTCTCATAGCATAAAAGGTAGATACAAACATAGAATATGCACTACCTAGCTTATAAAGAATAAGATAGATGCAATGCTCTTCCTCCATTTCTATTTCACATTCTTCACATAACATTCTAAGTGTTTTAAACTTAGATAGATAGTATACAAGGCAAGAAAAATCACTTGGACTTAAGGTCAGTACTTGATTTTCTAACTGTTTTGCTCGATTTTACCAAACAGAGATTCAATATTTTCCCAAGCTTCATGGGGGTGATCAATTTGTTTAAGGTGGAACCTTAAATCAGGAGAGATGGACATTTCAATTATTCCACATGCTTCATCACTCCTATTATTGAATTTGACTTTCTCATCATCATCAATGGGTGATTTTTCCTTTCCCAAGGTAATCTGGTACAAGCCTTTACTTCTTAATAAATCTTCCATAAGAGATTTCCATTGGAAGTAGTTGTTGTTGGTAAGCAAGAGATTACTTGTAGAATCCATATTAAATATGTAGATAATAAGGATTTAAAAACTGAAACTGATGATCTTGATGGAAATATCTCAAAACGTTTTGTGGTTTTAAAAAAAACGACACTGAAAATGGACTTCGGATGTGAGAGTTATGCCCTTTAAAAAAAGAGGCATAAGTTGTAACCAAATGACCACGTGATAGTTTAAGTTGCTTTATGAAGTGACCCACTTTTATAAAGAGAAGTGGCGATCACTTTTACAATAAGGTTACTTTATAACAGAAGCGATCCATGCAAAATAAATAATTCTAAAATAAACTATTAAAGTTACTTATAGTGATTCACTTTTATACTTGAAGTGAAATACACTTTACAATTTTAGCATGAAATTTTTCAAGAAAAGTAACAAACGAGAGACTTGAACTCAAGACCTCTTACTTAATAAGGAAAATTTTAACCAAATGGTCTAGAAAAACATATTGTAATGTTCAAAAGGAGGATTGGGGGTGTTGTTGTTTTTATGGAAGATGGCCTTGGAGAGCGTCCTAAAAAAACTTATTTCACACAAGGAAAAAATCCCGCTTCTCGATGACAACAAGGGTTAGATATCGGTTAGCTTACCCAGAAGATGCAGCTTTTCCTATCTGTTTCTAATTTTCCGAGATCGCACAAGGCATAGAGAAAAGAGCATACGAAGATATAAAAGAGTATCAAACCAGAAATATAAAACAAAATTGAAATAAAACCAAAATACTACTCTGCAAAAGTTTTAAAAATGCACATTCAAGCTTTATACCTCTGGATCTGATTGTAATGGTCGTATCTTGAGAAAACATAAACCTTTTTGAGTGAAACGAAAAAATTTCCTAACTGAAATGAGTGCTTCGGACGTAATGGAATAGTCCTCTCTGCCCAAAAATGTGTGGAAATGATAGAAAATGGAGATGAGGCAACTTGGCTTCATGATCTCGATCTACAATAGGAGTGGGTCTTCAAACAGGCTCGGATACCATGTTAGACAACTCAAGTATTCCAAAATAAGACAAACACCTTTAGTAACCACTCAAATCCCAAGAAGCAACTTTGCAATATTTTTTTCCATCGAATCCCTGAATGACCGGTACCTAAATCTCACCTTCCCCCAAAGAGCCCATATTTTTGAGATTTTTTTGCCAGAAGACGCCCAATTGCCGAAGAAAAATCTCCCCTATCCATCCTCCATTTTCTATGTCAGGGCCAACCAAATTGTTTCCATTCTTTGTTACCTATTAGGATACTTCTCATATGAATGGGTAGATGAGCCCATTTTAGGTTTCTTATCCATTTTTTCCACAGAATAAATAGCCACAATTCAATTTGATTTCAGTCAGTTTCTAGCTGATAACATACATGAACAAATTTTTAGGTTTTCAATAGAAGGAATGTTCAGATATTCCCCAATCCTAGTATATTTGTTCTTGTTTTTCAGTCAAACAGGTTTCGATGTGCTTTTTAGAAATTGGACCAGGAAGGAAACCCAGAGTCAGTGACCTCATGGACCTCACTGGTGAGGAAACATTCAACTGAATTCAACTTCAAGGATTTAATAGGCAAATTTTATCATCCAATTGTATGCATGTTGAACAATAGCACAAAACAAAGGATAAATGAAGAAATTCAAAGAATCCTCCACCTCTCTGACCTAGCTAAGACAGGGAGTTGGTATTTATACCAAAACCACACAGAGATAAGAGTGTATGGATGTGAGTTGCCACCTTACAAATTTCCCAAATACCTCCCTGTGAGGATATTTTCACTAGAATTCATAAGACATATGGTGAACTCAAATGACATCCATTTTGTTGCAATCAAGAATAAACAACAGCTAAGGATCAAGACCTAGATTGGCCCTTTCATTTGCAACATCAAATCGATAAGAGAAGAGGTAGATAACCTCTTGTAACATATGGGTTTCACTCAGAGTTTCACATGTTCTTATGATCCATTTGGTATCATTTCAGATCGCATAGTCAAACAAAGGACCACTCCTTATCCTCACACACAAAATGCAGAAGTGGAGAAGTATATGAACTGGACGGAATGGTAAGAAAACACATTGCTAGAAATAGATGAACAACTTGCCCCTGTCACTTCTTCACATACTAACACCCCTCAAATGCAAACATAAAAGAGAGAAATAAAGGATGTTTCCCCTTCAGTAATAGAGGTATCAACTGAAGACTTCCAGGTTTACCAAAAAAGAGTCAAAACCAGTCAAAACCAGACTCACTCAAAGAAGGAGAAATGAAATCCACCATAGTCATGGAGGGATCACATTCTTCATCCTTTTCAGATAGACAATTCATAGTGTCCACATATTCATCTAAACAACAAACAGACACTACTCTGTCAGCTGAATCATCTCATGAAAAAACAGAGTCAAGTATTTTCTATAAATCCAAACATATCAAGAAGAGAAATGAGCTCCTCAACAATAACACATATGCTCAGTTATGGAAGCAAACCTCCACTACTCAACACAGAGTCTTTTCATCATTTGACACAGATAAAGGAAGAATGCAAATAGCATTTTTCCAAGCATAGGTTCCTCATCCTAAGATAGCTACAACTTACAAGAAGACTTCCTTTGAGTTTGATATAAAGGATGTTCATCCAGTGGACCAAATGGACATGCACAGGAAGAAAGGGGAGATGATTTTATTTTCCTTGACAAACACCTCATTGACTTCTTCAAAATTGATGGTGTCCCTGAACAACATTCAGTCCGAATTGAAGCTGGATAAAATCTCTTCTTTGTCCAAAGACAACAAAATCAAATCACTAGAAGAATTTGTGCTGAAGATTGGGTATGACCCAACCAATGTCAAGGCGGTAGAGGAATTATTGAAAAAAAAGAATGTTTATATAGCATCCTTGAGAAAGAAACAGAAGCTTCCAGCTATAGAATATTCACAAGCCAAAGAGGTGGTTGAAACTGAAGGCCACAAAGAAGAAATGGTGAAGCTTATCATGGAACAGAATGCACAGATAAGGGAGATGGAAGAAAAAATGGATAAATTAATAAAAGAAAAGGAACAGAGTGCACAAATGGCCATGATCCCACTGGAGGAAGTACCTCTGATAGGAATTAGAATAGCATAAGCATATACATCAGCAGAGATTCCATCAACAATTCCAGTACAAGTTTCAGATGCATCTGAGAAACTTGTGAAGTCCATGAAATACATGTCCCTCCAAGGGGAAGAGATCAGGAAACTATGAGAAGACATAAAAAACCTTCAAGAGATGAATTCTATGTTCCAGGATAGTCATTAGTTAGAAATGCATAAGTCTCAAAGGCTTAGTCAACAATGACAACAACTACAAAAAGAGACTGTCATGGTGAAGACCTTAGCTCAAGATAAGGAAAATATTTGGGTGGACATCAGCAAGCCCATGGAAGAAATATAGACATCCATTCATATCATCTTTGAATAGCATGAATTGGTATAGAAGGCCAGGGAAGACATTGAGAAAATAAAAGAAGAGATAGGAGAAATACCCACAGAGGCTATTAAACTCATCATATTTCTAAACTCCAAGAACAAGAAGGAGTTAGAAGAACTAGAAATTGAAGACAAAACATAGACCATCCTTGATATCAATAAGGTTCTGACCAAGAAAGGATTAATGTTTCAGCTAGAAGAGAAGGCTCATGCGATGGACATAGGAGTACAGATATTTTTTTAGTAAGTTCAAAGTGCTACATAAGAAAGGTCTCCCTGGACTATTAGTACTCAATAAAAAGTTGATCACTCTGGTCACATTTCAAATAGAAAGTCAGTGAAACAGAAAAGGCTAGTTCCAAGTTTGCAGGGATACAAAGAAGCATTACTGGTAAATCTTTCCTAGAGACATTACATTTGGACCTGAGTATTCAGCATGAGATAAAACATATCTTCATCACTAAGCCAAATTTTCCCAAGTATATTGAAATGGATGAGATATACAGAAATTTTCTCAAGATATCTATCCCAGGTAAAAAGATATGGGAAGATCTATGCACTTTCCTATATTAAAGACATTTTTGAGGTTCGAGCTAGCATGGAGAAGCCATACAAAGTCAGATATATGAATCAACAACCACTTTCCACCAAATCAGCACCAAGGATCCGAGAAAATCAATAAAAGTCCTATATTTATGTAATTTTATATCTAATTAGTTAGACATTTCCTCTATGATATCCTAGTCATTTATGACAGGATCTGTTGTAAATAGTTTTATAAATACTTCTTCTTTCAAGTATAGAGGGTTGATTTTTTCACCTAGGAGCTATTGTGTAATTTTTCAAAGGATCGACCAGTAATAAAACAGGCTTATTCACAGGAATCTTGTGTCATATTTTTGGTGATGTTTCTCGCTCTTTATTGAATGTTTTCTTATTCTCTATGATCATTTGTGTATTTCAAATTCTAATCATTAAAATAAAGTGAATAAAACATAATTTATCTTGTATACTTTGTCTCTGGTCTTTTTATTATCTGTATGTTTTCATCTGGAATTGAGAGAAGGAATTCTTAACTACTCCTCTTCTTAGTGGAATTTCCCCTCTTATTCTATCTTATTCATCTCATTTAATATAAATATATCCAACAGTTTTACTACCCTTCCCTGTGAACAAAACCTCATAAAAATCTATTCGGATCCTCATCTTTAATACAAACCCCATATCCCAATGGAAAATTAATCATTCTTTCAACCAACTATTACAAACAAACAAACAAATTCAAACTTTCATAACTAGCCTAACATTTAAAAACTTAAACAAGTCTAAATCTTATAGAGAGATCCCTCTCTAAAGATGGCAAGGCTAGATCCCAGCTTTAGAAGTGGTTTTGATAGTTACCTCTGTCAATTTCTTCTACCCTTCGACAACCTCTAGAAATTACAGAGTGATAACACATAATAACAATCAAATTCATTTACTAAAAAAGGAAATACCATTCCTTACTCATGCTTTACTTTATCATACCAATTCTTTTAACATGCAATCAGTCATCAAATGAATTTAATCAATGTGTCATTTTCCATGGTCACATTTGCACACAATGCACCCTTGCATTGATTTTTAGATTATTACCTTTTACATTAGGCACTTTTTCCTTAGTGGTTGGAATCTGAAGCATCCTTTTACCAAATGGTTCCTTTAGAATTTATTTTTTTTGTAGCAGGACTGTGTTTTTCCTGGTTCAATTGATCATGATCTCAAATCAACATACATGAAACTAAAAGTTTATCGTATTCATATTCTTCTTGAGGTTTTCCATCACTGGTAACTCTCTTTCCCAACAGTTCAAATTTCTTTATACAAATGACTTGCATCACGAATATATTAGTCGTCATGTAAAATAAAAATGCATGTATCATAGCATTTAAACAAATAAAAAAATTTCAGATATGCCCCAACTTATGTCTATGCACTCTACCACATTACTCCTTAATGTGTTAGCTAGTGAAATCAAAATCCAATTTTCAGTTGTATTCTATAATCATACAACTACCAACATCCTTATGCCAAAACACTTACCTGCATCAGTAAATCGGTATCTCCTATCAGAGAAATATAATGAACAACAAGGAAGGATTCAAGGAAATCCTCCCTTGTCCAACTCCTTCTACACATCCCTGGACTTTCAGTCAAACTGAGTCATTTTCCAATGCCTCACTTCTTTTACTTAACACAACTTAACCAAGCCTATTCATTCAAACATACTTATTTATTTATTTTCCTTTTAGCAGTCGTACTTGTTTCCATAACTGCTCTTTCAAGGATTACAACTCTGTTAAACAATTGAGATTTTTAGGGTGAGAAAAATGTTCCTCCTTTTTTCCTTCATTTATTTTTCAATTTAATCGCTATTGGGATCTTCCAGCTCATTTCCTTGAGAAGCCTTGATTAGGTTCACCGTAACCTTCTTGGAGAAATCAACATGCTACAAGAACAATATTTTTTTCCACAACAAATTATGAACCTGTACCTCCTGCACATTACTATTTAATTATTAGAATGTTCAATGTTCATTTGTTAGTCTTCTATTCATGCATTATGTTTTAGAGTCAGTCATGCATCCATGGTATTCATTCATTCTTGGCAAGTGCAATTATTTCCTTACTTTTCACACATTCGAGAAGTCACATCGTGCCTTTAGTATACATATACTCATACATCATACATGTGTATCATTTGTACATTTAATATCATTCATTATAGGTCAAGTAATTTGACCTTAAAATTTCCATCATTCCCCTAGTTGCGAGGAGTTATACATACAAGGCTTAGTCTCGTTTATTAAAGTGGAAATTTATTACTGCCACGGATCCTATCACTTCATGTTCAATTCCTTTAACCATGAAGAATTTTTTCCATAAGGGTCTTACCCCTCAAATACACCATCACCACATATTCCATATGAACGAAGGTTATGACCAAGTGATACACAAATGGACACTTAAAATATAACTTCAACACTGAACCAAATCAACGATCATTATTTAATATTATCATGAGATCTACGGCTTGTGCATTTCAACATGACAGTTATTTAACACCATTTCCATTGCACACATAGATCCTAGGGTGACACATCTCCAAAACAACCAACAACCCTGAGCTATGGCACGCTACCTCCTGAAAATTAATGTGCATGAAACTTTACTCCACACTTTGAATTTACACTGTCAATTTCTCTTTTACGAATGACGAGATATTGAAATGAAACTCTTATTCACTCTTGATCCATAGCTGGGACTTAATTTGGCATTGATTGGATGGTCATGATTTCTTTGGCGTTTTGTAACTAGATCTGACAATTCCTTCGTAGACTCAGGGACTCATAAACTTGTAACTTTCCTTTCATAAGTATGTCTTAAAAGACTCAAAACTTAACCATTTTTCTACTTCTTTGGACTCATGGACTTGCAGACTCCGGGACTCATGGTCTTGTAACTTTTATTTCATAAGTTCGTCTGAAAAATATCAACACTTAGTCATTTTTCCACTTCTTTGGACTCACGGACTTGTGGACTCACAGATTCATGGTCACGCAACTTTTCTTTCATAAGTCCATCCAAAAAGTATCAAAATGTCATTGTTCCACTTATTTGGACTCGTGGACTTCCAGACTCATAGACTCACACTTGGAAAACTTCCAAGATCTTATCGTCATCTCGTGGGACTGATAGTTTGTCTGCCACATGGCTCCACATCATATTCCAACTATAATCCAGTCCAACATGTACCTGCCACCGTGGCAGCACACGTATTTATTATACCATGTTAGTTGACATGTGGAATCCACACCATGTCGACGTCATCATATGGAAAAATACATGAATATTTATGATTTTCTTATTTTCAAAATTTCCAAAGGGGTTCAATTATTCACATTACCCATGAAATTTCTCTCAATCTTACTATTGTAATTTCAACAACAAATTTCAGAAAAAAAAAATTATGGCATTCTGTCAAACAATTTTCCTGCATAATCTATAATTTCCACTTATGAGTTCCACTAATCGGCCCATCCAGGCCTAGTGTTTGAATCTTGCTTTGATATATAGGGTAGGGTAGGGTTCCCTCCCCCTTATATTTTTTCTAATAAAAATTTTAATCGACTCTTCCATGAGCCCATGCAGACCAAGTGTTGTTTCCTGCTTTGATACTAATCTGTCACACACCCGACCCCTACATACCCTTTTAAGGGATGGGGTATATTTTTTTTCCTTTCTACATCTCTTATGAGTTCCTTGAATAAGGGAACCATTTCCTTCTTCTCTCTAAGATATTTCCAACTCGTCCAAAACTGAGTTCTAAGTCAAATTTTATGGCTCACTAAACTTCTTGGATATCATTGGATAAATTCCACATGGCTCCACCTTGTTCCTACCATCCTACGTGGAAATTACATATCCTCGGTTGTCATCCTCTAGAGATGACATGACCATGAGAGAAGTGGTTGTTGGGGATATATTTCGGTCTTCATGAATATTGGGTCTTCAACCCTCTGTTGTTCATGTACATGTCTACACATCTTCGTAGACCCGAAGTCTAGAAGTCTCATTTCACTCCAAAGTCTATGGTGGGGATCGATCCACCCTTAGATCCAATGATTGAGAATTGTCTACACTTAACCCAAGGTTTATACTTGACAATGGGTGGGGGTCCCACACCTAAATCGCAACCACTCCCACGACACCACATGGAACTATCCAAGCATGCCACATCATCATGGTGTCCATAGGACTGTCCAATCATAGTTGGACACTACAACAAGAGAACTTCGGTACTTCAGTCCTTCATCACTTTGTTGTTCAATACACTTTCCTACATCCTCGAAGTCCCAAAGTTTTGAATTTCTATAACTCCCACCATGTACTCTGGCCTATGGTGCTTCGGTGTTTGGCATATGCACCAACATGTCAAATCTCTCGAAGTCTTGGACTTCCTTGCCACGTACTTCAGCACTTCGGGACATTCTCACCCCTTGTGCCTTATGTTTCCCATAATAGGACTTCACCGAATTACTTACGATTTCCTTCCACTAATTGATCAAACCATCGAGAAAGGATCCCAACAGACCCTCAGATCAATGGCTTACACTGCTCCAAAAATATTCCCCATGATCTAATGGTTGGAAAGATTTTTCCACTTCAGGGATTCACAAGTTTGCGGCCCTTACCATTCTTAACCCTTCAATTCCCAAAGGGTTACCTGTTGAAGGGTTCATAAAGTGGGAATAATATCTTGCTACCAGTTAATGATATTCCTTACCCCCCACTATACTCGATCTAACAGTCGAGAAGGTCCCAAAGGATCCTTAGATCTACAACCCACTCTACTTCATGACTTCGACATTTAGTGATTCCATTTGTTTAACATCCTTTTATTCCGGGAGTAGGTCAATTCCGAATGACCATAGGACTCACCAATCCAATCAATGGTTAAGTTTTTTTTCTCAATCTAATGGTTGAGAGAGATCCCAAAGGATTCTCATATCAACAACTTGTGTTACTTTGCGAGTTCAACGTTCAAGATTTACAACTGGTTCAAACTATTTTAAGCTCAGAGAGAGTCAATGTAAAATGATTGTGGCTTGCATATGACAACAAGGAAGGGTCCTTAAGGTTCTTAGATTGATGACTGATAAGTCTTGCTCGATCTAATAGTTACGACAGGCCCCAAAATGTAAATGGACCGCTACAATAGCAAGATCCTTTATAGAAAGGGTGTTATCTCTGGGTAATTCTTGGCTCCTTTTTCACATAGAGCATGGTTCTTGAGTCTTCTTCATATGGAACTTTGACAATCCCCCAAGGGCTATACTCTCACATATTATCTGAGATTTGGTTAAGGTCATAGACTTGAGCCTATAGTCACTAGGGAGAATAGGTTGAAGGAAGCGCCTTTCACTTCATAATCCAAATAGTGTAACATAAAAATGGTGGTTTTAAGGGACTGAGAGGTTCAGAGTTATCCAATGGAGTCTCTCTCGACTCTATATTTTTGGGTTTGGTCCCTAGATAGTCCCTTGAGGAATTTCAAATCAACACAGAGGCCAAAGTTCCATGCCCCAAGATTCATTAAATACCCATTAGTAACAATGTTCCCTGGATATATAGGATTTAAAATATAAATCCATTGACGGGATATGATATTTGAACTTTACTTCAAATTTCTAGTCATCCAGGTCATCCAAATTACAATTATCTAGCATACAAATAAGGTACAATGTTATTACATCATCCATATATATCAAGGATGTATATGTATAATGCAAATATAAGCATTCAATCGTGCATTCCAATTCAATTTTACAGAGTCTATGGAATACTTATCTATTATGGTCAATAACCGACCAATTTATTGTAGGTGTTCACCTTTCCACCCAGCCATAGGCTCAGATGAATTCACTTCTATCATTATGGCCACCCCCATGCCAAGCCATGATATCACTAGGGAATCCCTCTCAGGTTCTTAGTAATATTTGAAGGTTACTCTCCTTCATTTTACTCTAGGTAGATAATTTCCTTACACCCACCTAGACTAGCCCCTTCTAGGTTATCAGATTCCTTCCCAACATCAAGCTCGTGGCCTTCTTAGCTCATGTCAGGTTTCAGGTCTTCCATGCTCCACCTCGGAAACCATCTACAACTTCTTTGATTCTTCTATTCAACGTGCTAGTCCATTATTTTTAGAATCTCTCCTCAGAGGCCTCTGAACCTTCTCAAGTTATCCTTCTCTATGAATATATAGGTTTCACACCCCCCTGTTATTTTTCTTACATTCATCACTTAGGAAGGTTCTCGACCTGTCCTTTTGTTTTTTCTATCAGAAGGAAACTCGTGGGTCAATCCTTGAGACTCATGTTGATGTTTCCTAATGTCCTCTAGATGACCGCTTCCTATTCCTTATGTCATCCCTCCATACTTCCATTCATTGGGGTGGTTGGTTGTTCAACTACCAACCACCCGCCGCCCCCTCCCCTCTCATTACATGAATTGTCTTGTTATCTGGGCCAAGGGAAAATAATTTCAATGTTTCCAATTAATATTTTTGCATGGTGGCTTGTGTTCCTTCAACTTAATACAACCTCCTCTCATTCCTCTAGTGATATCATGGTCAATACTTTAAGGATTCACCCATCATTCAATTGTTGGAATTTTAAATTAAATAATATTACATTTACAATATTTGTAATCCATTGCATGAAAAACATAAATTATGATTAATTACAAGCTGGGGGAAACAAGGGTATTACAATAAAGTTCTCTCTCCTATTTGGAAACTGTTAAAATACTCTCTTCCTTTCTTTTGTCGTTCCCTTACCTCGATCCTGGGGAATGGAAAGCGTATCAATTTATGGGAGGATTTCTGCTCAGATGCAGGGATCCTCTAAGAAATTCCATCCTTGGAACCTATTCGGGCATAGATTTCAAGTCAAGGGAAATTCACTTTATTAGACATTTCATTTTGGCATACTAATGGGCTTTGGAAAGGTTCGATCCTGGGAAACATTCCTCCCCATCTCTTTGGGGACACTCACTCCTTTCTCATTATTATCAATGGATCGGCCCCAATTCATTTGCAGTTTAGGGATGGTAGGGAATGGGGATATTATGGATACTCAGTCAAGGAAGGATACAAAAATTTAATCAGACAACTTAGGATCCCGAAAAAATTCATCACATGGCAAGTAATCTGGCACATGTAAGTTTAAAACTTATTAAGTAAAGAAATGCATATAGATTCTTAAGAAAAACAAAATTTAATCAATGGCTCATACACAGAGTACACAGAGATTTTATACTGGAAACCCTCAACTGGGAAAACCTTTCTTATATTCATTATATCGAATTTCACCATTCACCATACAATATATACAATGTTTTTAGGTATTCCATAGATACCAAAACCCTAATCCCTTAATCCAGGATTAATTTAGAAAACTGCTAAAAATAGCAAAAACCGCTAAAAATATCAAAAACCGCCCAAAAACAAATTTTGGGGTGTTGCGCATAACCAGGGGGGGCATACCTTCCCCCCCACTGGGACCCCCCTAGGAAATATCCCAGCACACACAACACAAGGAGAACTACTAGAGGGATCATCAGACGCAGTTGTCAAATCTGACGCGCCCACACACACACATGCAAAGAATATAACACATACCCAAAATTCTCCCACTTGTTATTTTCTTTGCATCCATGGGTCCACGGGGTTATATAGTCAACAATCCAGGGCAGCAATGCCCATTGTTACTCTACACCAGGAGAACTTTTTTGTGCTCACAGACTTTGTCAATGAATCTGCAACATTCTTCAAAGTGTCAACCTTTTCCAGCAACACCTTCTTTTCCTCAACCATGTCTCTCACAAAGTGATACCGAACATAAATATGCTTTGTCTTCGAATGATAAGTTGGGTTATTTTCTAGGAATATTTCACTCTGACTGTCACGATCTAATCTCACTACTTGTTGTACCAACCCAATACCTGAACACAATTTTTGTAACTATATTTCTTCCTTGCTTGCATGAGTGGTTGCCATGTATTCAGCTTTTGTAGTTGAGAGTGCCACTACATCCTGTCTTTTTATCATCCAACTGATAGCTCCTCCAAATAGGTTAAACATATACCCACTTGTATATATTCTATGATCCAGATCTCCAACCCAGTCTACATCAACATAGCCATGTATGTCCACCACTATGTCCAATCTTGGTCTTCCTTGGTAGCACAATCCATAACTGGTAGTGCCACGAAGATACCTGAAGACCCTCTTTACTATTGTCTAATGCTCCTTCCTTGTTTTTGACATATACCTACTCAAAACTCCCAATGCATGTGCAATGTACGGTCTAGTATAGACCATTGCATACATCAAACCACTAGATGCACTGGCATATGGAACATGGGACTTGTCCTCTTCTTCTTCATGTGTCTTGGGACACTGATTTGCAGATAACTTTACACCTATAGGAATAGCAACCTTGATCGGTTTACTTCCATGCATATTAAACCTCTACAATATCGTCTCAACATATTTTCTCTGATTCAACCAGAGTTTCATGTTTGCACGATCTCTTTTAATCTCCATTCCTAGAATGAAGTTAGCAGCACCGAGATCCTTCATGTCAAAT
>JZKD02S1673687.1:512501-526780 GCA_000966675.3 Picea glauca | reverse complement strand
GAGAAATCATCTATGAATGAAACATAATACATAGACTTACCTAGTGATGGAATAGGCACAAGTCCAAACACATCACTGTGTATCAACTCTAAGATCCCCTTTGCTCTTGTAGCACGAGATGGGAATCTTACTCAATTATTTTTACCATATATGCAATGTTCACATAAATCAAAATCCAGAGTGAAATTAGCCATACCTTCAACCATACCTTTATCGTGTAGTGTTTGAAGGCCCTTTTCTCCAATATGCCCCAGTCTTTGATGCCAAAGCATGGTATTCTTTTATGGGACAGTATTGATCTTGTCTCCTTCATTTCTCTTCTCAGGGACAACATAATTGTTGCACCCATTAGTATAAGTTTTTTCCAACAACTTGTACAAATCTCCACATCGAACTCCCCTCATCAAGACCATTTCTCCTCATACCGTCTTGCAAGTGTTCTTTCCAAATATAGTATTCACTCCTCCATCATCCAACTTTCTTATAGATATTAGGCTCCTGGCTAGTTTTGGAATGTGAAGAACCCCAGGGATTGTTCTAATCCTTCCATATTTTAGTAGAAACTTAACCCTTCCACATCCTATGATTTTTGTTTTTGATTCATCTCCTAGGAATACATCACCACCATCATATTTTTCATATTCAGAGAACCACTCCCTGTGAGGAGTCATGTGGTATGACGCACCTGAGTCGATCAACCATACATCATGGTCTACCTATGTACATGTAGATACCAGGTTAACATCACCTCCTTCTTTAATGGAGTTTTTCATCTCTATGGAAGAGGTACTATCAGATCCCTTTGGTTTTTCAACCTTCTTAGGCTTGCAATCTTTCTTATAATTCCTTGTTTTACCAAACTTCCAACATTTCCTCAAAGATTTTCCTAGAGACTTAGATCTACCTGTAGATTTAGATCTCCCCCCCTGAAGACTTACCAAGATTCATGTCTTGGGTATGACCTCTTACAAATAAATCATATGTGCTATGACCATCCATTCTTTTCCGCCTCATCTCTTTAGATAATAAGGATGCAACTACATCCTCATACTTCAATGTAGATTGAGTGGTACTACCTATTGCTACAACCAAATTATCCTAAGAGTCTGGAAAAGAACACAAAAAAGTAATACACTTATCTTCTTCTGCAATCGTAATATTAACAGAGACAAGTTGACTTACCAGAGTATTAAAGGCATTTATATGTTCTGTCACTGAATCTCCATCTTCCATCCTAAGATGATACAACTTCTTTCAAATACACAACTTGTTTACCAGGGACTTTGATTGATACAAATTTCCCAACGTATCCCATAGTTCCTTGGTTGTAGATTATCCTGAGACATTCAACAACACCAAATCTACCAGACAGAGTCGAATAGTACTCCTTGCTCTTCTGTCCAACTTCTCCCAATCTTCCTTCGACATACCAGTAGGTGGTGTACTGGTAGTTTTTGTACTAGTAGGTTGTGTACCAGTAGCCTATGTGCTAGTAGACGGTGTACCAGTAGGCCGTGTACCAGGATCCATAGCGATCCATTGTTCTTTCTCTACAAGAAGGTCCTTCATAATCAGCTTGCATAGCTCAAAGTTTTTACCGTTGAACTTCTCTATCTCGATTCTAGAAGAGCTTTCCATTCCTCTTTCTACACTCAAATCACCACTGCAAAAGCTCCCACTAAGCCCAGTTTTATCACAAACCCAAGATAAACTTGATCTATCAAGACCGAGACAAACCCTCAACAACAAAGGCATCCCTCTAAATCCAAAAATGAGCTCTGATAGCACATATAAGTTTTAAAACTGTGAAGTAAATCAATGCATATAGATTTTTAAGAAAAACAAAATTTAATCAATAGCTCATACACAGAGTACACAGAGATTTTATACCAGAAACCCTCAACCGGGAAAACCTTTCTTATATTCATTATATCAAATTTCACCATTCACCATACAATATATACAATGTTTTTAGGTATTTCGTAGATACCAAAACCCTAATCCCTTAATCCAGGATTAATTTAGAAAACCGCTAAAAATAACAAAAACCACCCAAAAAAGAAAATTCAGGGCATTGCACGTAACCAGAGGGGGAGGGGGGGCATACCTGCCCCCCCTTGGACCCCCCTAGGAAAGCGCCCAATGCACACGAAACAAAGAGCACTACTAGAGGGATCGTCAGATGCAGTTTTCAAATCTGACGCGCCCACACACACACATGCAAAGAATATAACACATACCCAACAACACAAGGATGGGCTCCCCAAGATAAACTTATTCGACTGGCTTCTATCTCCTAATAAATTACTTACCAGGGAGAACCTGGCACCTGCTTTCCTGTGGCTTCTCAGGCCCCTCCATATGTGATCTTTGTAAACAAGCCTAGGAATCAACATCTCATCTCTTTCTTGAATTTTAATTCTCAAAACAAGTTTGGCAGAAAGTATATGTGGAACTATTGGAAAATATAGTCTTGTCTACTTTGTGCAAAGAATTGATTGGAAAATGGAGCAAAGTATACAAGGGGTGTTTTTACAAGAAACCGGTCTTCGAGCGTATTTGGAAGATATCCCCAAAATTTGTATGTTGGAAAATATGGTTTTCCAGGAACACAGTTATCTTCAAAACCTCTCTCCCTCCCCCCTTTTCAATTGCAACCCATGATCTAGGTCAAATGGTGGAATTCCTAAATTCTAGAATAATAAAAGTGGAGAAGGAGGATAAATTAGATAAATAAGAAGAATTGTGGATGAATAAGTTAAATGTAAAAATTCTCATCTCCCCTAAAACTTACCAAAGATCAAGTTCGCATCTTCAGGTAACACCTCAGGAATTCACTTTTCGGCTCACATATCAATGAGGATACACGCTATGTTTTGACAATGATTCAAAAGGTAACCCTAGGGAGGAAGTTGTGGGAGGGGTGTTGTATGGCGCTAGAGGAACTCGAGTTATGGACTACTCCTATAATTTGTGCGTAGCATAAAATAATGCAGTTGATGCTTACATGATATACGAAGGTTTATTGTTGTTGCAGGAAGAGAACATGAGAAAAATTTCGATTGTGGGGGAATTCGAAAAATATCATTTGATACCTTGTCACAAGGCCTACTCCCAAAGATGATAGGATAAAGAGAATCATTGAAATAATATGTCTTCTCCTTATCAATATCACACCCAAATTCTTTCACATCCTAAGAGAAAATAATCAAACAACAGAAAGTATGGAAAATGAAGTAATTGGTAAGGCTCCTGGTTCTTTGAAGATCCAAGGAAGGGGAAAATTTGCATAGCCCCCCTAATGGTAGAAGCATCAAAAAGGTTTGGGAATTTTTGGGTCCACATATTTTGCAGCAAGGGACAGACACATCGACATGACATGCAATCCCACACTTTGAGTTTAAAAGCTCGAGGGATCTCGAGAAATCACCTCATTTTTCTCTCGCTCGTGGAGATGGTCTAGTGGCATTCGCTAATAATCATGCCTTTGGTTGTGAATTGGACCTTATTATATGGTGAAGGTACTTTGTCCTCTCCAAATTTATACCAGGAAGTATGACGGGAGACATTTCTACTCCCTGTGATGATGGTTATGCTAAAGAGAGCACACGACGTATGGCAAAAAGTTTAGATTTGACACTTGGAAGTACAGGCCATGGAAGATATAGTTGGACTCTTGGAGCGTGGTAATTTATATAGGATCGTGAATGCATGTATGCTTGCAACTCAAGTTCAATCGCAAAATGGGGGTCAAGTTATTTATCTCATTTCCCAGGTGGAAAAACCATCCTTCTCATCTCATAATCAGAATTCTCAATGGTGGATACTCAGGGAAATAGTTATTGGTTGGTTGAATTCATTTGGTGAAAAACCCTAAGGCGTCTTCTTTTTCGGATCTTCATTTTGGTTAAATCTCATTCTCCACGAGTCCATAGTTTCACAAGGTCTTTGGTAAGCCTCACCTTTCCATCTTCAGTTTTTTTTGGTTCTAAGTCTCCTCCTTTCATTCAAAAAGGAAGTTTAGCGATAATATGTAGTAGATTCATTGGGAAGCAATTAAGATTTTTGTATCTTCGACAATTCTGGATGTTCAGGGATTGGAATTTTGTGTTGGAAATATTGGGTAGTATTCTCTTAGTGGAAGTCTCATCTACTGTTGGAATTGTCTCTGACACTTCGAATACTAATATGGCCAAAGGAAAAGTGCATATGCGGAGGAGTCAGTGGAGGATAATTTTACCTCCACCCAGCATATTTATATCAAGGTCGACTCTCATAGCTCAACCATCTCATTTACTATCAACACCCTAGCTCAGCATCGAATGTTAATTGGATATCTTCCAAATGAAGTGGACTTCCTTCGTAAAAAGGGAGAATCGATGCAAATGAAAATGGACACGAGGACCTCCCCTTTAGAAGCGTCAATGACTGAGAAGAATCTGGAAGAACAGGATAGACAGAGGGTAAGAGAAAGGAGGGTGATACCTGATATGAATGTGGCTATAGATATTCCAACAGAAGAAGAGATAAAGAAAGAAATCTAGAATGATATTACACAACACCTAATATGTATTTATTTTTGGAAAGTTTTGTTTTCTCTTAGATATAAAATAGAATCTGGTATAAGATACAGGCTCTATAAGATTTTTTTGAACATGGATATAATAGTGATGTTGGGCTCTGGACTATTAGCCAATTCTTTCTTTTGTACTTATTGGCCTCGGCCATGCCCTTTTTATAAATAAAAATCTCCAAGTTTGTGTTAAAAAAATACATTAATTTATTTAAACATTAATACATAAATGTTTAAGTAAACTAGTTAATAATTTATTTATTTAAACATAATCTATTAATGTGTAAGAAATTTAATCAATAATTTATTTATTTAAACATTAAATATTAATACATTAATTAATTCATACATTAATGGTCAACCATGTTTGAAAATAATTAATTAATTTAATTAATCAATTCATACATTAATTTATTTAAACACATTTTTTTGTAAGCTCACGGTGAGAAATTCTATTGATTTTTCAAAATATCATACATACAAAAAAAAATTATTGTTTGCCTGCCACTGGGGAAACCATACCAACAACATAGGAATAACTTCTCAGTCCATAGGGTTTGACAAATGTTCTTAAACATAATCTTGAAAACTGGCCTATCATAAAAAAAATCTATACTAAGATTGCACCTGTCTCTAGACTTAGATTGACATTTAGAGTTCATTCAAAAATTGGAACACTAGCGATCATTCAGAAGCCTGGAGGCATTGCAGACCACTATTGGGTCTTCTCTGAAGCCAACTAAGTCATACTACGAGGAGTGGAGGTCATCCCGTCTGTACTTGAAGAGGGAAGTTGAGAGAGAGAACTTCACAAAGCATCAAATGGAGGCCATCCAACTGAACCTGGATAGTGTTGTGTGCCTCCTCCTTGGTCTAGAGCATCTGGCCTAGAAGAGATTTAACATTCCAAAAGATATCCATCGTTTTCTAGTATGTTGTGTCCCTATATGGGTTCTTTCCATCCTCCAACACCCAACGAATAACTTCATACACCACTTATTGCTCGGTCGTCATCCTTCTTTCTAATTACATTGTCGCCTCTCCCTCCACCGTATGATCCTTAAGTCGAGAAGGAATGGAATAAAAAAAATTGGTTGCAGCATTGTAGGCATTCCTTTGGACCCTTGAGGTGGGTAAGTCATTGTTATATTCCAAAATAGCACCACTATGCATTTTTTATCATGGCTCATCCATATACACACTTGAAAATCACTTTTGTTGAGTTTCCTTCTTAAAAATTCCATTTTTCAAGGTGTACGCACCCCGATACACATTTAACACATGCACATATGTGAGTTGATACATATGCAGCCCGCATACACTCACAAAAATTGCAAAAAAATAAAAATACATGCTTCCTAGTGGGTTTTACGGGCTATGATGGGTTGCACAACCATTTTTACCTCATTCATCCCTTCTCATAACCGAATAACCATCCGGTTTCCATATAAAAAGGGACCTAGGGGGGCTCATTTCAGGATATAGAATGAAGAAAAAAAGAAACTCTACCCACATTTCTCCTTCTCTCTCTCTGAGCTTATGCATCTCGTTCTGAGTATCCATTCTCAACATTCTCATTATCTCATCCTCTTTATGCAATCCATCAAACCCCTTATTTTTGCATGTTGATTGTGAAGATTCACTATTGATTGTGGGATTAATGCACTTGGAGTATTATTGGAGGAACCCATGCAAGGTTCATTGAGCAGTGTCGAGATCAAAGATTCATGTTATAATCTTCCTTATATGTTATCAATAAAACAAAGATTTCCTTTCCTAATTCACACGTCTATGTTCTTGTGAATAATTTTGAATGTTTATAAATTACTTAATGAGACTCAATATATGTTTATGTTTATAATGATTGCATATATGCTCTTGTATATTTAATTTTTTGTTGTTTCAAGTTAGCTTTGGGAGGAGGCCTGCAACTTAGGAGCAAGCAATGGACAAAAGATATCTACTACGAACAAAAGGATAAAAGGTGTCATTCCTCGTCATTTTTTTGTCTCTCTTGTTTAAAAGAAATCATTAGGGTTTGGTCAAATTGGGTAATAATAAGTTAGTTTCCATATTTTAAGGATTCATTGCTTTGCCTAGTCACTAGACCCTAACTAGGGGGATTTTCTCCAAAGAAAAATTGGTGAATCCACTAGGGAGTCTCCTTAGGGTATATTTAGAAGATCTTCTTTTGGTTTGATTTCTTGTTTTTGTTTGTACTTCCTGAGACTATTTGAGTATTTTTCCACCTTTTAGGTGTTAACCAGAGTACCTGGGCTTGGTTTCAAGTCTAAATCTTTTCTTTTTGAACATTTTTAGACCTGTACATGACCTATTGGTTTCTCAAACCACATACACACACATCCTGAATTAATACAGCTTGTGTACGTATGAAGGATCTCTAAACACAACTCATGTGTCTGTATCGTTTTGGAGTTTTTAAAAACTCTTCCCAATTTTCCAAGAAAATATTGGTTTCTCAAGTCCTCCTGGGTGTCAGGGACCTCTGTTGACTACTACTTGACATGGTTTGAGTCTCAGTTTGTCTATAAGATTGCAAGATAATATTTTTTGAATGGTATTCTTTGTTTCTCTATTTTTCTCAAAGTTTTAAGGTTTGTTTACAAGATTTAGGTTTTCCTTTGGATTCTTCTGAATCCCTTCCCTCTCGTAATGGTATAGAACCTGGACCATTCTTTTGTTTGTTTTCATTCTCTCTTTGTATGATTTGAAAAAGAAAATAAATTTTTCTTTATTGTTCTCCTTAGGTTTTCATTTCAAAAGCCAAAAAAAAAATCAAATATTTTTTTTAGTTAAGTTTAAGCTTTTTCTTCCCTTCCCTTGCATTCATTTTCAAAAAACAAAAGAGAAAAAGGACCTTCTTAGATGAATTTTTGTGTTTCATTGCATATTTGTTTGGCTTTTGTATCTTAGGTTATGTTTTCCAAAGAAAATAAGTCCTAACCCAAAGTTCCTCCTTACTTTATTTCCTAAAAATATTAAGTAGTTACATTTCATTCGAAATGGAAAAAGCATTATAGGATAGATTGAGAATAGGATCTTGGTTTGGATTTGAAAAGTTTGCATTTCAAGTGGAAAAATCCAATATTCATTTGTAGGACTTAGTTTTCTTTCATTTGCGTCAAAGAACAATGTTCTAAAAGCTCTAAATTTCTCCTCTTTTTCATCTTTAAAAGAACATCACAAGTTTCATCACCTCACCCTTGAGTAATCAATCCTTTAAAATGAATGCTTAAATTTAAAATCAACTAGACTTTTTCATTTATAGGGTACACCAACTAGACTAGGATTTAGGTCAATAGATTAGGTGTGGAGAGAAATTTATCCAAGGCCACCAATCAAACTTAAGATTTTGAGATAGGGAGTGTTCAAGTCTAGTGTCGTAAAAGTTAGTCGGGACCCCCCTCTAACACAGGGGATAAATAGGAGGCCACGTGAAGAAAGGCAGTGGAGATAGCCCCTCCAAACCTAGACCAAGCGTAGTCAGGATCATATTTGAGGGTCATTCTTGGGATTTTTTCTGACTACATCTGACTACAGAGCTTCGTGGACCTTGAATCTATTCGAGATCCTAATTCATATTCCTGACCATTTTATTTCAATGCCCTTGAAAGGATTTTGACATAGTTATATTTCTCATATGATATACCTGATTGTCGATTGTACCCGAATGGTGACTGACTATGAGCTAGAAACCTAGTTGCATTTTATAGGTACTTACACAGGTGAATGCAAGTTCATACCGCGGTATCTATAACAGATGTCAGAACACGCTTCACAAAGTATACATGTATGGTGTTTGCATGTTCGAGTTACACTTACATTGGTAATTTTATATAGTGTTGGTTGGCCTAATTTTTCTTCCTACCTTTCTCTCGTTTGCTTGATTTATCACTAGGGAATTTTTAGTATGTGATTTATGCTCCCTTATATTTTCCTTAGGGTGTGGGTTTATCATTTCACAAAGTGGATGATCAACAAACCCGTTGTTCACATAGGATCCAAGGCCTCCCACTGGTAACTATGGAGCCACCCCCACCCTCATTGGGGTGAAGGTTGGATCATGGAGGTTCTTTTGAAACTATCGAGCCATAAGAAATTGTACCCAATCCTATTTCAATACAAGACACTTTTGGACTAGAGAAAACTCACATTTCATACCTCAAAGATGAAGGCTTCGTTAGGCCCTAGAACCCTCTGATAACTGACCTCTAGGTGCTAGTTCTTATTCATATAGTCCCTCCTGAGGTGACTATCCCTAATCGTTGTCTCATCAAGTGACTTTCTATGGAAGAAAATGATGTTACTTCTACTGGAATTCCTCATACTCCTACTTCGACTATAGGTGGGGAGGTTCTCTTTCCCCCTCTCCCACCTTCCCCTTCGAGAAATGCCTCTCATCAAAAGGCTACCACTTATGTCAGTGGCGGAATTCCTATCATTACTACAACCATTTTCCATTCTATGGTCACGCACAATTTGTTTGTTAGTTCCTTCTTGTATGGGATGTTAGGATTCAACACGACCTCAACTCTAACTCAGTCTATTGTACACACTATCCCCCGCAAGGATCCCTTGGGGGAACCACTGCTTCATTCAATGTGTTTTCTTTCAATGGAGGTCATATTCCCCCTACATCACCCTCACTCAGAGGTGCTTCCCAGCAACCATATAGGCTCGTTGTCGGTTCAAACATTTCTAGCAGAGGGAGTCAGATACCTTAACCTTCCACAACTCCAGTTGGGTCTATTTCGTTTTCCTTCTTTAGTGCTTTTGGGAATAATTCCTTTTCTTCATCAGTGTTTTCGTTAGAGGGAACCCCTCCCTTAATCAACCCATCCTAGAGATAGGTCTTATGCCTTTTCAGGGATCGACGACAGGAGCCACCTCCTTCCAAGGTCTAGGGAATCCTGGGCAGAATTCTATCCCTCTGCACATGATGTCGATTAGAGGTAACCCATCCCACTCTTAGTGGAACCCCCTACAAGGTGTAGTTCTTATTCATGGGGGGTCAGTTGGGGGAAACCTCAACCCAATCCAATGGAATTCCATGAAGGGGGCAGGTCCCACTCAAGGAATGCCATCCAAATATTTGAACTCATCTATGATGAAAACAAGTGTGTCGTGCCCTTACATTGGTCATCGCTACCCTGGTTTTTACTAGAACTCTGGTCAATAGGAAATATTTTCCTGGTAACCTGGTGTCAGCCAATATCAAGGTCTGTCTTTTCTAGCGAACACGTCCCAACCAAGGTTACCATTTGTATAAACTCTTCATTTTTCAGACTTTTCAGGGTTATTGAATGACCCCATATTCCATGATCCAGGTTGGCCTCCTTTGCTGACCAAGTTGTCGTCAGATAACCCAAAATTTGAAGGAAAACCTGGTGAGGATCCAGGTGATCATATCACGAATTTTCATTTGTGGTGCTCCTCGAATTCTCTAAACAACAATTTCATTAAGTTGTGATTGTTTCAGCACACTTTCATAGGGGTTGTCATGAAATGGTATATTGATCTTGAAAACTCAAGATATTGTTACTTTAATGATCTGGCGATGGTTTTCTTGAACCATTTTTAGCTTCTGGTGAGATATGATGTCGGCACCAAGATGTTGTCCAATTTGGAACAAACTAAGGCATTCCATATCTCAGATTATATCTGGGAATAACATCCTCATAAGAGCTTGATCAAGGTCAAGGTCCCTCCTGCATTTTTTCTTGAGTGGTTCTTGAATTCTTTGGTGCCCTATATCTCCAAAGACGTCGCAACTTCTAGAGTCTTTTCCGAGGAAGAAACAATAATGAGAGATTAGTAGTTGTAGTTGATCTATTCACAATCCATCATGCTTTATGAGATTATTCCTGATGCATTGTGTTCAATATTTGACTTGGCCAAACCTATGTCTGGGCCTCATGCCGATGGTATTGTGGGCTCAATGAAAAACAATCCCACAGATTTGTTTTCTAACCAAATGCAATAGTTATTGTTACAAAATATTGTTGACAGTTGGACTTCTAGTATGGATTCTCCCACCACCCAGATGTCTGAAGTACACATTGTGAAGATGAATAACCCCAATGGCAACCAAAAACCTAAGGAGAAAAATAAGAGAAAGGGTAAGAAGGGTTGGGGGGATAATGAAAAAAAGGATGCTAATAATGTTGGAGAGGGAAAGATTAAAAATAAGAAGGTCAAGTTTCCTTGTAAGTTTTTCATAGACAACCACTTGACTTGTCAGTGCCCTTGGATTAAGGAAGCCCAAAATTTGTTGGCACAACATCAGCCTACTTTTTTAACTAACCCTTTTCCTCAAGGGTAGAATATGACGAAGGAATCCTCATCCATAAACATGCTTCGGGGAAATCAGGGTGCCACCATGCATGACTCTAATTTTGGAGTTGCAAATGTATATATGATGAGGGTGGATGCTCATCTTCAGAATAGGGCCCATGATTATGGAACCCTTGAATCCGTGGATAAAGAAAAGGGATCTCTTGAACCATCGACACCTCTCCATATTGAGAATCCAATAGGAGACACAATGACTTGCATCCCAAAAGGTACAGTCAAGAAGGGGTCTTATAACCCAAATGAACATGCTTCCCAAAAATACTATGTTGTGGAAGATCTGGTGCAAACCCCTTGTGCAATGTATGCTCTGGAGGTTCTCTAGAGTTACCCCTTGCAAAGAAAATCATTGTTGTCAACTTTAGGTTCCTCTGAGCCTACTAATTGAGGATCTATCATGTTTGACCCTTCCAATATAAAACCTCATTTGCCTTATCATGTCGCCTTTCAGATAGTAGTGGTTTATGCCACAAAATCTTTGATGCAAAACATCTTTTGCACTGTGGTAGAAGAAGGGAATCGAAGTGTGTTATGTCTCTTGCATGTTGGAAGGCTATTGTTCAACCTAATTTAGCTCTATCCTCCACATTGTTAACTGCGTTTGATGGCCATTATTTTCGACTGCATGGCCTAATCCACTCCTTTCCCGTGTAGTTGGAGGGAAAAAAATTATTTTTTGAAGTCGAAGTAGTCGATCTGCCTCTCGACTACAACCTTTTGTTGGGTCAAAGTTGGAATTATGCGATGAAGGTAGTAGTGTCCTAAGTTTTTTTAGTGATATGCTTTATTCATGAAGGCATGATTTTCAACATCGATCAATTGTCCTTCTCTCATATTGACCCTTCATTTGGGGCATCCACGGACCCCATGATTGATAATCCGCAACAAGGTACTTTCAACCTAGGTGTTGGTTTGCTTCCATATTTCATGGGTACATTTGACTTCCCACCACCTTCGGATGACGTTAAGTTTATTTCGTTTGTCCCTGATTAGCCTAAAACTTGTAACGCCCCTAAACTAATAAATGATTAAAGATTATTAAGCAAGATTTAATTAAGAAAGAATTACAATTAATAAATCAACATTGATTGCAGACTGCATTCAATGATCTAATAAACCAATTTAAAAGATAGTCAGTAAGAATGGAGATAACAACAGAGTTACGTATGCATAGGGTTGCGTATGCAGGGTGCGGGAGCCCATAAATCCCGAGGCAATAAAATTTATTGGGGGAAGCAGGTCGGAGGCCGCGTGGAGGGGGTTGGTGGTAGAGTTACTGCATGAGGCGACAGGGAGGAATAAGGGATGGGAAGAGGGGGATGTGCAGTCCATTCGGCCGGGGATGGATGCTGCGAGGCTGTGAGCTCAGGACCACTGTATTTGCCGGAAGCAGAGAGATTCTGTGCACTGTGATAATTGGCTGTGATCTATTGTGCTGGGTGAGCAGAGGGCCTCTAGACTCTATGTTTTGCGATGAACTATTGTATTCTGTGGTGAGCAGAGAGTTTTGCACCATGGTATCTACTGTGAGTAGCAATTTTCTGTACACTACTGTATTGGCTGTGAGCCTGTGGTATTTTGTGGACTTTTGGCTTGCTGTAAGCAAGGAACAAAGTGTTCTGAACTGTGGCTTGATCTAGGGAGGCACCGAGTTGCTGAAGGTTTTGGGCACGGAGGGCCAGGATATCCGTAGATATCCTGGAGCTAGGTAGTTTTCCTAGTTGGCAGGGAGGACAATAGTTTTGGGCAGTTATTTGCTTGTTTGTGGCAGGGTTAATCTGTGTATCAGCAGGAGAAGACGCAGCAAGGCAGTAGAAATTAGCATCAGTATCAGGTATTTGTCAAGTTATGCATTTATCTCATTTTTACCAGAAAGTTATTACCCTGTGATAAATCTAAATTACCGAAATTGTTGTTGAGAAAATAAATATATGTTGTGAAATCATTATCTCCGTTTAGAAAATGAATTGTTTATGAAATTAAATTAATCCTTAGAATGATATGGGCATTACATATGGTATCAGAGCTTCTTAGTTCAAAATCTGGAGCCTAAGGGCTGAAACCCGGAGTGTTAACTCCAACCACGTTTCAACTATAAGAAAAACATGTTCAGTTTGATTTGTTATGACCGAAACAGTAATGGAAATGCACTTAGGATAATACTCCTACATGAAACCCAGGCAAATAATCTCATATATCGCAAGCAACAGTTTTAGGTAGAACCCTGTAACTAGATCATATATGGTCACTACAGTTGTAGTCTGAACATTCGAAGGAATCCCTTTAAAATAGTGGCAGCAAACCGGATAATGGGAGGGATCACCTTCCACAAAATGACTATCCTTAAAATGACAGGAATAAAGCTATTTAGCACGAGAAACAAAGATGATAACTTAGTTTTACTTTGAGGATTACTTGTCAACGAAGTTTAGGGTAGAATAGACACCTGAAATCGACAAAAATGTCGAGGGGGAAACTTCTATTGAAGGCTTGAAGAGTGGAAAATTTAATAACTACACGAACTACACTAAATAAAATGCAAGCAGATAATTGCAAGACCTGGGAAAGGGTTTTTACGTGGAAGAATGGATGTGAGCCGTCGGATCTCACCTAGAAATCCCGTTATCCATTAGATTTAGACAAGTTGCACGAGGTTTAAGCCCTAGCGTGCATAGGAGGAGTCATCAGGAAATCTGAGTCATCAAGGTTTTGCGAAATCCCAAGAACGGATCCTAGCCGTTGATCTCGGCAGGACACGTGTCAGCGTCTGAGAGGCGTCGGGGGTTTACCATTGGAGATTAGGAGGAGTATAGAACCGTTATGTATTGAAATCATGATATGCGATTTCCCGATCAGAACTGGACCGTCCATTGTGCAGGATGCGTGTCAGTAGATCTCGCAGAGTCGGAGATCGACATATCAGGGTTTCCGGAGTCATGAAACTCTTGCGCAATGAAATCGCGATCCGCGATTTCCCGATACGATCGGAGTCGTTCCATTTGGGGAACGCATGTTGCAGATCTGGATAAAGTTGGGGATCAGGAATCCCGTAGACATAGGCACATTGGTATCGAAATCCCGAAACCGCGAGAAGCGATCTGGACCGTCCATTTGGAAGGACACGTGGCAGAGATTGCGTGAGAGTCGGGATATTGATCATCGGGAAATCAGAGTTCTCGAGGTCGTGAGAAATGGGACCTCGAAGGTCCCGAAAGCCGAGAGTCAATACGGACCGTCCATCTGCGAGGACAGGTGGCAAAGGATCGGACGCCGTCGGAGTTTTTCTCATCGAATATTCTGGAGACGTAAGACTTGTGTAGGTTGAAATCGCGAT
>JZKD02S1673687.1:462933-482626 GCA_000966675.3 Picea glauca | reverse complement strand
AATTAAGTATTAAATAAAAGGTGGAGAATAAAATATAACATTAAATTAAGTTGCGTATACAAGAAGGGATCACATAAGAATCCCGAGAAGATATAAGATATTTAATGAATGGATATGATAATTAATAATGGGATAAGGTGGTGAAGGAGGAATAAGGGGGGGAAAGGAGTTGAAAGGAGGGATCATTCTACGGGAAGTTGGCCATGAGTTTCGGAGCTCTGAGTATTGCAGAGAGCCGAGAGGAACTGGGAGATTGGTGTGCTCAGATTGAGGCATGGGATTTGCTGGTTGTGACATATTGATCAGGCAGGCACCGAGTTGCTAGAGGTTTTGGGCTCGGAGGGCCAGGATATCCGTAGATATCCTGGAGCTAGGTCGTTTTCCTAGTTGGCATGGTGGACAATAGTTTTGGGCAATTATTTTTCTGTGTTTGCAACAGGACTGGACTGTGTAGCAGGTAGCAGGAGAGCAGCAGCAAGGCAGCTGGCAATGGAAATTAGCATCAGAGTTAAGGTATTTAATTCGAGTTTATGCATTATTTTAATTAGATTTATTACTCATTGATAAATTTTACTTGCGTAAGTGTTGAGAAAATTTGGAATAATTCTTCCTTTATAAACCTGGTATAAATTGTTGTACATTTGGTAGGATTTGGTAAAATTTTTAGATGTTAATTTAAAACCAGTCATTACATTTGGTATCAGATCCCTGGTTCAAAATATGGAACCAAGGGCCTACCTACCCAACCATAAATTTAAATAAGCACTCCTACATTCATTGTCAGTCCAATAGTTTCTCCTAAACCAACTGCTCTCTCTCGAGCTTTGTGATCCAAAATTTCCATCTTGTATAGAATGCTCTCAAACCTGCAAGGTAAACAAAATTGTGTATAGGAATGCTGCAAAGAACAATAAGAATGTTAGCTAGGTATAATTTGAACAGAAAACTGCAAATTTTTGCCAGAAACTCTAATTTTAGCACGAGCTAACCAAATTTATAGCAGATTCAAGTGAAATCGAACCACAAATAAAAAGTAGGCTGCAAAGGTTTTCCCGACACTCTAATTTTAACACGAGCTAGCCAAATTCATGGCGGGTTTAAGTGGAATCGAACATCAAATGGAAATCAGACTACAAATTTTTGCTGGAGACTCTAATTTTAGCACGAGCTAACCAAATTCACGGCGGACTTGAATGGAATCGAACAACAAATGGAAAGAAAAATCTCTTGATAAACAACAACTACAAAATCCGTTCAATAGTTTTTAATGTGTGTGTTAATTATTCAATACCGAAGTCTTAACAAGAACCGTCAGCAATTGGACAGAACTGCAAATGGTAAAAAAAAATAATATATAATAAAAGTATAGTGGCCTAGGGCCAACACCCAAGCCAGCACCGTTCAATACACCAACAACAAAGACACAAAGCAGCACGAGCGCAAACACCAAACTCCAATGCCCAAGCCTCGAGCTCAGAACCAAGAATCAGCACCTGTTCAAAACACATGACAGGTGATAAAGATAAGTTTCTCACATTAAGAAAGGAAAGAGATGGATCACTCTCCTTCGGAAATGATGATTTGGCTAAAATCATTGGAAAAGGCATAGTCAGAATCGGAAACAAGAATACCAAGGAAGAAAATGTTCTACTAGTAGAAGATATGAAACATAATATTCTAAGTGTAATTCAAATGTGTGACCAAAGTCATAAAATTACTTTCGATTCACAGAAGTGCGAGATAAGAAAAGAAGGTTCAAGAAAATTGATTGCAATAGCTGCAAGAACTTCAAGCAACATATATGTATTAAGTGAAATTGGAAATGAAAAGTGTTGTCTAGGAAAGGAAGATGAAGGTTGGATATTGAACAAAAGAATGGGTCACATAAACTTTGATAACCTTGTCAAATTCAACAAAAAGAAAGCAATTAGAGAGATTCCCTGGATCATGCAACCAACCAACACTCTATGCAAGCATTGTCAACAAGGAAAGAAAACAAAGACTAGGTTCAAATCAAAGGAATATTCAATGACAGTACTAATGGAAAGTGTGCATACTGATCTAGTTGGACCAACTACAACAACTGTTTTAAAAGATGATAAATACTTTATGTTATTAGTTGATGATTATACAAGAATAATTGTAGTTTGATTTCTCAGGAATAAATCAGAAGATTTTGAAAAATTCAAGGTCTACAAGGAAATGGTTTAAAATGAAATGGATTCAAAAATCAAATGTTTGAGATCTAATAATGGAGGAGAGTTCACTTCAAAGGAATCTATGGACTTATGCAACAAGAATGGAATAAAAAGGCATTTTTTTGTTCCTAGGACACCTCAACAAAATGGAGTTATTTAAAGAAAGAATAGGATAGTACAGGAAATGGCTCGAACAATGTTAATGGATTCCAAATTGACAGAAATGTTTAGGACACATGCAGTGAATATATTAGTTCAAATTCAAAACAATGTAATGCTTAGAAAAAACAATGACAAAACTTCCTACGAGCTATGGAAAGGAAGACCAGCAAATGTGAAGCACTTTAGAGTATTTGGAAGCAAATTCTACATCAAAAGAGAAGATGGAAGAATGGGAAAGTTTGACTCTCATGTGGACAAATGAGCAATTGTTGGTTACTCAAGTTCAAGGAAAGCATACAAGTGTTACAATCTAAGGTTTAACAAAGTTGTGGAAAGAATCAATGTAACAATTGAAGAAACAGGTGGACGCGAATTAAAAGAATAAGAAAATGAATCAGTGGAACATCTTTACGAAGAAGAAGAAAAATATGAAGAAGAAGTAGAAGGGGAAGATAAAGAAGATCAGATAGAAGTAGAAGAGAAAGTTCAGGAAGTGCCTCCAAAGACACCTAGCAAACGAGTACAGAAGAATCATCCTTCAGATCAGATTATCGGAAACAAGGATGCAGGAGTTGAGACTAGAAGAAGAAATGATCACCAGAACAAATGCACCTAGCACTCTTATCTACGATTGAACCAAACAGTTTTTAAGAGGCCAGCAAGGATGAATTCTGAAATAAGGCCATGAATGAAGAATTGGATCAAATAGAGAAGAATGGCACTTGGGAATTGGTTCCAAGACCAAGGAATAAGAATGAGGTTGGCACAAAGTGAGTTTTCATAAATAAATTGAATGAAGATGGACATGCTACAAGGAACAAAGCTAGATTAGTATGTAAAGGATACGCACAGGTTGAGGGAATCGCTTTGAAGAGACATTTTCCCCAGTTGCCAGAATGGAAGCAATCTGATTACTCTTAGCTTATGCATGCTCCAAGAATATTAAAGTGTATCAGATGGATGTGAAATCATCTTTTCTGAATGGGGAACTTGAAGAAGAAGTCTACATTGAACAACCATAAGGATTTCAGTTGTCAAAGAACGCAAATTATGTGTGTAAATTGAAGAAGGCCTTATATGGTCTAAAACAAACTCCCATAGCATGGTACTCTATACTGGATAAATATCTACAATAGGTGGGGTTCAGAAAAGGAAGTGTAGACAACAACCTCTACATCAAGGTAATTCAATATAGTATTCTATTAATTGAAGTTTATGTTGATGATATTATTTTTGGAAGTAATGATGACAGGTTAAGCCAAAAATTTGCAAAGGATATGCAGAATGAATTTGAAATTTCATTACTTGGAGAACTATCCTTCTTTCTGGGTTTTCAAATACGTCAAAGAAACTAAGGAATTTTTATTTCTCAAACTAAGTATATCAGAGAGATGCTAAAGAGGTTCGGAATGCAAGATTGCAAACCAGTTACCACACCTATGAAAACTAGTTGCAAGTTGAGCAAAGATGATGATTCAAAGTCTACATACCAGAGGAAATACATGTCAATTATTGGTAGCTTACTATCTATGACAACATCCAGACCAAATGTAATGTAAGAAGTTGGACAGGTGACACGATTTCAAGAAACACCAAAGGAATCACATGTCTTAGAAGTGAAGAGGATTTTCAGATATCTCAAAGGAACAGAAGAATTTGTATTATGGTATTGAAAAGGAAAGGATATATCACGTATTGCCTACACAGATGCAGATTGGGCAGGTTGCATTGATGATCAATGAAGCACCAGTGGAGAAACATTCTACTTGGGTGAGTGTTTAGTATCTTGGCTAAGCAAGAAACAATCATCAGTATCTTTCTCTACAGTTGAAGCAGAGTATATTGCAGCAACAGGATGTTGTACACAGGTTCTATGGATGAAACAAACTCTGGAAAATATATAGGTTGAGTGTGATGAGCCCATTCCAATCTATTGTGATAATACAAGTGCCATTAGTATCTCAAAGAACCCGATTATGCACTCCAAGACGAAGAACATTCTAATAAAGTATATCACTTTCTAAGGAACATGATGTAGAGAGAACATCAGAGTTGAATATGTGGGAACAAAAGAACAAGTGGCAGACATATTTACAAAACTGCTTCTAAGGGAATCCTTTGAGTACTCTCGCCAGAGACTCGGAGTAATTTCTACTCTAAAATGAATGCTTTTGAATGCTTATCTTATATGTCTTAGATTTACAGAAGGAAGCACCATAAAGAGGACATCTCAGGTTGGGAGATAAGTTTCAGGAAGAATTTTGTCAAGGGCAGTATCTCCAAGGACAGTTCAGTTAGGGGGAGAAACCCTGGATGAAAAGATACCTTTTCCATTGATGACAAAGGGGGACAGATTATTAGATGCAGGATAGAGAGTTAAATTCTTGGAGAAAGAGCACACATGCATGGTTAAAGGGGGAACGATGGTCACAAGGGGAGCATGAGTGATATGACTTCAATATTGCATTAGACTATTTTCATCAATGCCAATGGGGAATATTTTTTATTAATTGGGTTGGTTGTCATTGATTTCAAACCTAGAAGAAAGTTTGGTAGTAAATTCCAGTAGCACAAAGGTATGGGTAATGGACCCAATTTTGTTTGATGTATAATGGAATGAATTTTAATATATTTGCAGGTAATACTATTCTATATGGATATTACATGTCATGTAATTTTCGTTGGTATGTGGAACATCACACAACTCCTCACGGTTAGAGAGTTATGGCCATGTGAAGTTGGAGAACCATCATGAGTTATCTAGAAGCCCCTAAAAGGTCAAAGTAGTCAAAGTGGTTCCAAAGAAGAAATTATTTAAATAATAAAGTGGTTGCAACAAGAAGTGGTGAGTTTACTATTTAAGGATAAGTCAAAGTGGTTGCAAAAGAAATTATTTAAATAATAAAGTTAGTGGAGAACTTACTACTTGTGTGAAGTGGTTAAGTTAAATGGACAAGTGGTTAGAAGTGGGTTAGCCATAAAATAAGGAAAGTGGGTTAAGATGGTTAGAAGGTAACCCCTTGAGGAAGCTACATGAAATTATAAATAAGAGGCAAGGGTCTCTCATTTGATTACTATTGATAATATTGAATATATATTATTGTGCAAGGCTTATTGCAGGGACTCATTGATATATCTAGAGTTGCGAAAGTTTGAGGTAGCACGAAGGGTTGACGGACAAAGTTTTGGAATTACAGAGAATACTAAAAAATTCCTAAGTTCTGAGGTGTACATGGGCTAACAGTACAACATGGCACGTACATACGTGGGATACCAGTATAACAGAGTGTGTACACACGCTGACTGTCAGTATAACAAGATGCATATGTGAGGGAAAAGCCATGGAAATCTGAGGAGATGAAGAAGCTAAGGTTTTAGATTCCGAAAACAAGCTCCCAGGAAGGTCTGCAATGATCAGATACATCATATATATCCACTTGTTCAAAAGGTATGTCTTATTTCTATGAGTAGTTGGATTTTGATGTATGCACGAGAAATGGTTATGGAGATTTGAGGATTCTACCTAGAGATTTTAGTGGTTGCATGGGATCTTTTGTATAAATCAGATCTATAGAAATATAGTGCCGGTATAAGCAATATTTATCATTGTTAGAGTTGAGGCACATCTTTTCTTTCTTGGAATATGGTTAAGGGTTCTTGTGATGCATGAAGTAGCTGAAGTATTGGAAGGTTGAATATCAGAAAGAGTTTTATGTCTAGTTCATGTGAGGTTTATTATATTGGTTTATGATAACACACACTCATTTGGAGCATGACTATAGAGAGATATAGAGTATTTGGGTAAATGTTATGTATGAGGATGCATGCACAGGGTACAATTATAGTCCGGATACAGTGACAGGTTGTAGATCTATGTGAAAGAGGTTGCAAAGGGTCAGAAGTTTTTAGAATAAAGAAAACCCTAGTTTTCAGAAGGCATACGCAAGAAGCATAATAGATAGGTCGCATACATACGTGGATTGTTGTACAGATAGGGTCTGTACATACGTGTGTTGTAGAACTACAGGTCATGTACCTATTGTATTTATTTGATACATGCTCATTTCATGTACAGGTTTATTGCAGGGAAGTAGTACAGGTTGGTTGCAGGTCAGTGGTACAGGTTGGTACAGTTTTATAGTGGTATATCTCACAATGATAGTGTGACAATGGTTCCATCATTCTGCCTCTATGTCAGGACGGTTGGACTGGGAAAGGATAGGTGGTTCTAGACACCTTCCGGTTGTAGCCAGAGAACATAGGGGGTTGTAGCCTCATTCTGGTTGTATCCAGAGAATTGAGGGGTTGGAGCTTCCCTCGGGTTGTAGCTTGAGAAACTAGGGGGTTGTAGCTTCCTTCCAGTTGCAGCTGGAAAACAAAGGAAGTTGGTGCTTCCGATGAATGTAATTCTTAAATACACATAAGAAAAATCATTATGTGGTTTTCTCCCACTTTGGGTTTCCACATAAAAAATTGGTGTACTGTGTATGTGTATGATTGCTCATTTTCTCATTGTTTATTTACTCTGCAACTATTGGATGATAATGCTACATTGATCATAAAGAAATATAAAACTTTCATATTATGGTTAAAAAGGATTCAATTTCTCTATTACTAATTCACCCTGCCTCCCCCCCCTCTCAATAATCCAACAGTATATTGGTGGCAAGCACTCATATCTTCATCACACTATTCTAATGTTTATCCCTACTAACATTGATAAGGTATCATTACAAGCTACACATATAGAGGCTAATAAGGGAAATCATGTGAATGAAGATAAGAAGTCATTCAAGTTCGAGTAGAAACCAAAAGGTAAATGGAAGAGTAAGAAATCATACATAGTGAAGCAAGTTGAGGTAAGACCTACATGTTCCCACTGTAAGAAAAAGGGACATGAGGAATCATAGTGTTGGAAGATGCATCCAAAATTATGACCAAGGAAATTCAAGGAAAAGGGGAAGAAAAACACTCTTGTGTCAGTTCATTAGGATCTAGGGTCATATTCTGAAAATGAATCTAATATCATGGATACAAGAAGCAAAGGTATATCACCTATCAATACAAATTCTTCAGTTCAATCTGCCAGAGTGGAAAGTGATATTGATCAAAAGAAGAAAAGTGAGATTTTTCATGTCAGAGTGATAGTCAAGCATACCAAGGTAGATACTTTATTTGATAGTGGATATCAAGTTAATATAATATCTAAAGTGATTGTTAAGAAGTTGGGTTTGAAGGCGACACCTCACAAAAATCCATATCCATTAGGTTGGGTGTGTGACGATGCTAAGTTGCAGGCAACGAAAAAGTGTAATATTAGATTTCCAATAACAACTAAGTTCTTTGATTAGGTCTAGTTAGATGTTGTGGCTCCTTACACTTGCGGCATTGTCTTGGGAAGCCCATATCTATTTGATAGGAAGGTTGTATTCTACCAAGAAGAGAATAAATATCATATTTTCAAGGATAGGGTTGAATATATTGTCATAGCTCGTTGCATCAAAACTAATGGTTCTTTAGTGATTACAGGGAAAATGAAGAGACTCGTTAGTGCAAGTAAATATTTTGTTCTTATGATAGTGAAACAGAAAAAATAAGACATAACAGATACTTTATCAGTTTTTTATCCAAATCATAAACATGATTTGATCAACATCATATCTAATTATGATGATTTGTTCCAGGAATCTATAGGGTTTCCTCCAAAAAGAGATTTTGAACATGAAATATATTTTCATCAAGATGCTCCTCTTTCAAACATTGGAATGTATAGGTCATCAGTAATCGAGAATGAAAAGATAAAGAAGAAAGTTCATGAGTTTCTCAATAAAGGAATCATCATACCAAGCTCCTCTCGTGTGGTTCTCCTATTGTTTTAGTTCCGAAGAAATATGGCACGTGGAGGATGTGTATTGATTTTCAAGCCCTGAACAAGATTATGGTAAAGAACCATTATCCTCTTCCCATAATTGATGATAAATTAGATCAGTTACAGAATGTTGTGTATTTCATTAAGTTGGACTTGAGAACTAGTTACCATCATATCATAACTATGGAAGGTGACATATGGAAAACTTCTTTCAAGACCAAGAAAGGATTGTTAGAATTGTTGGTTATTCCATTTGGGTTATGTAATGCACCAACAACATTTATGAGAGTGATGAATGATGTGTTCCGACACTACATAAATGATTTTTTTATTTTCTATCTAGAAAATATATTGATCTTTAGTCAAAGATGGGAAGATCATATAAAGCATGTCAATACAGACTTTGAACTCTTGAAGAAGTAGAAGTTGTATATCAAGTTATCTAAATGTGAATTTGGAAACACTTCTCTAGTTTATCTAGGATATATTGTAGGGAATGCTCAGTGAAAGATAAATATTGCAAAGGTAGAAGTCATTGTAAAATGGCCTAAGACAACTACTTCCACTGAAGTCACAAGCTTATTAAAAGCAGTACAATACTAGAGAAAATTCATTGCCAATTTCTAATACATAGCAGCACCTCTACATTCTTTAAGAAGTGTTAAGAAGGTCTTTCAATGGGGAGGCAAGTAGCATAAATCCTTCAAGACATTGAAGGAAAAGATAAGCACCACACCATTTTTGGCTCTGCCAGATCTATAGCATCCATTTGAGATTCAAATCGATTCAATTGGATATGCCATGGGCATAGTCTTGATGCAACGAGGTAAACCTATATGATATCATTCTGAAACTTTCACTCAAGTTATGATTAACCATAATTTCATATGAAAAGGAATTGTATGTGTTGGCACAAAGTGTAAAGAAATGAGAAAATTTCTTAATGGTAAAGGAGACAATAATTCATACTGATCATCAACCATTACAGTGTTTGCAGTCATAGACCAAGCTACAACAGTCACGACACTTCAGTTGGATGGGTTTTCTATAGTAGTTTCATTTGGTAATCAAGTATAAGAAGGGTATTCATAACAAGGTTGCAGATATGTTGTCAAGACCAGTTGTTACACATAATTTTGGTCACTCTTGTGATGTCTCTACAAGTGATGTATTCAGGCTCCCACAAGGACTTTTTTCCTGAGAAAAGTGACTGTTGTCTTTTTCCAAGAAACGCATTTTTAAGATGAGTTCGCAGGCTGCCTATATTACAGGGTGCGAAAAGACGTCATTCTCGCAGGAAACCCAAACTTAGGGTGTGAACTGTTCGCAGTCTGCTCTATAGGTAGGGTGTGAACCTGTTTCAAAGCTTGGAAAAGAGAAGAGGTCACGGAGGTTCTAGAAGGGAATCTTCTAGAAAATGAGTTGGCATTCACATGGTTGGCATCCTACTGACTTCTTAGATTTAGTGGGATCATCCTTATCCATTTAACCATCTCTCCTTCTCCTATATATTGAAAGGTTTCTCATGTAAAAGGTTAAGAAAGATTGAATGAAGAATTGGTGAAAGAATTGTGTGAAGAACTCTGCTTGGATAGAATCTTGAAGATTCTATTTGGTCTATCAAGTTGTATTGGATATTCTTCATGAAAGTGTAGAGAAAGTGTGTGTGTCAGAACCAAGGGTCAGTGAAAGGAATCTTGCGACATCAAGGCGATCCGGTTGTATCTTCTACTTTCATTTAATATAATACAACAACATGTCCCTTTCCCATAAAATCACTCTTATTTTATTGCATAAATCCTTGATCATATGCATAGGTTGACATTGAATATACTTTGTTATCTTCACTTTGGTTGGTTTGTGTTGTCTTGGACCTGATTTCACAAGAGCACCGGAGCGGATCAGGAACAACAGAGACCTAAGGAAGCAATATAAAGGTATGTCACTCATTCCTTCTTATTAGTAGATTCAATGACTGCAACTTAGGGAAAGAGTCGTGTCCTATCCTGTTTTGTTCTAGATCTAGGTGGATCTACATAGATCTATTAGTGTCCGTACCTACCGATTTATCCAATAACAAAATTGGCGAATCCACTGGGGATACAACCCATTTTGGTGGTTTTTTATTGGCCATTTTCTCTTGACCTACCCTTTTTCATTCCCAATCAATCTCTAAGTCTTGAGGAGACTGTCACAGACTCCCTGGATCCAGAAGTTCCCTCAAAAGTCCTGTCATTTTTCCAAAATTTGCTTGATTACAAACCTTCTCGAACTGCACCTTTCTGTAGCCTGCAAGAATAACTGAGGTTCGAACCCTAGTGTTCAGTTCAGTGCAAACTTCTCGCAACCTACCTGTGTCTAGCTTGCGAGAATCCTTAATTCTCACACAGTACCCCACTGTCAGACTGCGAACTCACTTGTAAAACTTTTGGATTAAGTCTTTTGTGTCTTCAGATGCCCAGATTGGTTGGTGTGTCTGGAAAGAACTTCTCTGGCTAGTGATTGGATGTTTCTTGACCTCAAATATCGTGAATGATTAGTTTTCGGAAATCAAAATCTCTTCTTGATCATTTTTTCTCAATTTTTACCTCTTGACCTTTTCTTAACAAGGGTATAATCTCTGATTCTGAAATCCAAGTGCTTGTTTGGTCGGGAGCCTTTGATTGGATTAAAAGTTGAGATTAATGGTCCTTTTCAGTTGCTTATTACTTGGAAAATTGTTACCCATGTGCATTTGAAGAGACTAGTCTTGTCATTTTGTTATTTTTATTTTCATTGAAAGATCAATTTGGGTGTTTGTTGTGTATTTTATTTTCATTGGTTGCTTACTTTTTCTTAGTTCCATCCCTATTGCTTGGTTTCTAATAAAAAATTAAAGATATTTTCTTCTTTTTAAGAAACCTTTTATTCGAAAAATATGGGCATTCCAGTATTGAAAGAAAACGAATACGGAATTTGCATTGTTCATGATTGTTTGATATTATATTTCTGAGAAGATCATATATCATAGTTCACATTGTTCCAGAAAACTCCTCTTTCCCTCTTGTAAATAGGATTCATCAAACAAAATTTGTATCATTCATCCCTATTTACGCATTGTTGGGTCAGAGTCTCACACAACATCTGTTTCATTTCCATCTCCTTTTGAGTAACAATAGCCATTAATAATATTGCGCAATTTTAAAATTCAACTAATAACTTTTTCTAGGGATCTCTTACACCAACATTAGCTAGGCTAGAGATTTGGAATAGGCAGTGAGACACACTCTCCAAAGCACAAAACAAACAATAGTATCTTGTGATAAGGAGTGTTTGCAACATTTTTTCTTGGGAAGCCATTCTCACACAAGGGTCAAACCTGAGGTCGCATTGAGATTGAAAAAGTTACTCACCCTGCTTTGTTGATATCGGTGTAGAGATTGCATGTATTACGGGGGTCACTTGAAGGTATACCCACAATGATGAGTGGAAGCCTATCAAGCTGATTTCAGGCTAGATACCCTACCCTTGCATGTGGATCGGACTGTCGAATGTTCCCCCAGGAATTATTGTTGTTGGTGGTAACCTTAGTAGACTATCTTCTTAGGGTCTTACACAAGGTGACTGTGAAGGGGTAAGTCTTCACGGTACCTGGAATCGACGTTGGCCAGACTCACTCAGGCTCCTTAGAGGGTATACCCACAATTGTGTGTGGGAGCTTGCACCAGGGTGTAAGTCCGTTAAGCAGGTTGTCAACGTAAATTTTCCACCCTAGCCCAGCCCCTTATTGTCTCGTCGTTGCGACGTTGGATTTCATCACCAACTAGTGACTTCAGAACTAGAAGGTCTTGTTTTCTTGGTTTTGTTTCCTAGATTTTATTAGTGCATGTTGTTTGTTTACCAAAGTTGGCCATAGAATTTCTTTCGTAAAATTCTAACTCGATCACAATTGACCCTCCACACCATTCACATAGAATGCAAGGCCTACCCCTAGAAGATCTGGAAGGTTCTCAACCCTTTCCTACCAACTCACCGGAGGGATCTCCTCAACAGAGTGAAGTCCAAGACGTTCCCACTCCACCAGTGGAAAGAGATAACTCTTTAGAACGGTTCTGAATTACCAATTCTCGAGAGGACTTCCGACTTCCTCCCGACTCCGAGAGAAGTATTGTTCAAGTGAATTATTCCGAAGATATAGTTGTTCAGTCTTCTGGATTACCAACTGGACCTTTCATAGGACCTGAGGGTCAAGATCCTTTTTGGACTACTGGCATTTTTAAACGGGATCTGTTTGGCTCAGGATCAGGAATTGATATCATCGTCACACCTAAGTTTCCTGAAACATCTAATCCAGACGCAATACCTTTTACTCCTGCCTATTATTTTCCTGGTACAAATGCTCCACCAGCTAACCACATCTTGATTATCCCTCTACAAACGGTCCATTACACAATGGTCCCAGACACTATGAGTCCTCACACCGGAATTACAACGGCTAGCCAAGCCCCCATTGGCACACCACTTTCACCCAAATTCACCCCAACACTTATGCCCAAATATCATGCATTGAATGCCTCTATTCCCACTCCTACACAAATCTCATCCGGGACTCTTGGTGTTTCCACTCCTTCTAGGCACCATCTCATTCCCAGTTTTATTCGGACACTTCCTTGACCCCCTTTCAGAGGACCTCTTCCATCCTTTATTGAAGACATTGACCCTAGTGGCACCATCCCATCGTTCACACCTAATTACCAGATTCTTGTTGGTGGACAATTTGACCAAGGAGGCCAAACCCAATCCCCTTTTGCAGGACAAATTCCAATAGGGATGCAACCCCCGATTGGAGGGAAAAACCCACCGACCCCACCCTATGGAAAAAACATACCTCCATCCTTGGCCCAATATTGGAATTATCTTATTCAACATAATCCTCACTTGACTAGGGGGCAATAGCCTTAAGCTAGCTCCGTCATACCCCCTAGTATAGGAAAACCATATCTAGGCATGTCTAATCCTATTTGGGGCTTGAACTCTCAACCCCATGCCCTTGTTCAAGGGTACAATCCTATGAATTACTTGCCTCCACACCAACACCTGAATCTGCCCGGATCTTTGTATTATATGAAAACTGCTTATAGTCCCACTAGTCTATCGACGGGACTCCCTCCCCAAAGTCACCAGTACCCACATGTGAATAGATAGTTATCCTTCTTAGCCACCCTGGACCTCCCTGATCTGTCGAGGATTTTAAATGATCTGATCCTTCACTCTCCTCAATGGCCCGACATATCAGCCAAACTACCATCCAACATCCCTAAATTCGATGGTAAACCGGGAGAGGACCTGAACAATCATGTAATGAATTTTCACCTTTGGTGATCATCCAACTCCTTGATGGATGACTCTATTCGTTTATGCCTTTTTCAGCAAACCCTCACAGGTTCCACCGCGAAGTGGAATATAGAATTACCACAAGGTTTCTTCACCGACTTCAACACCCTCGCTATGGATTTCCTCACCCACTACCAGTTACCGATCCACTACGAAACGAGAACCGAGATTTTGAGTTCTTTCAAACAAACCAAAGCCACTCATATCTCTAATCACATTCCTGAGTGGTGAAGGAGATGATGTCTCATCAAACTCGAATTTCCTGATCAGTTGATGGCAAAGTGGTTCACGAAATCATTCGTGAACAACATATCTCATGACATCGCCATGGGTTGAGTTTTCATAGAAGAACAGACAATCAATCATTCTCAATACCTCGACCTTGTTTACTCACAAACGGGTACTCTTTACGACTTACTCCCTGACGCACATCATCCTTCTACTTTTTCTACTTCAACTACTCCTGTTGCTTCTCATGTAGTTGACAGTGTGATTGGCACTTTCCATGCCCAACCTCATTCCATCCAAACCACTAACAACAACCCCAAACCCATTTCTTCTAATGTTCAAAATTATTCATCTCCTACCCCTCCCACCGGCAAGACTTCTGAGGTAAACTCTGTTCAATCTACCCCTGCTAGAAAAAATAAATCCAAAAAAGGAAAGGGTAAGAACAAGGAGGATAAAAATAATCCACAATCTGAGAAAACCAAAACACCACCTATTGATGATAGGGATAACCGCAAACCTCAATACCCTTGTCTTATATGTGGCGATGATCACTACACTAAGGATTGTCCACGACGAGCTGAGGTTACTAAGTTCCTTCAAGGGACCACGAAACCCCCCACTCCGGCTATATTGTCACAACCCTTCCCCTCTCAACAACAGGCCCAATTGGTCATTCATGACCAACCTTCCCCCTCCAATACATCCTATGTCTTAATGTCTATAGGTGATTCAAAGAATAATGACATCACACTTACCACTCGAGCCAAAGATTACCCTTCCTCCAAAGAGAAGGTTGATGTAATACCTCCTTCATTGGTCCAACCATCTCCCATGACTCCACCTACCAATGGTCCTCTTCATCTTGAATGACTGATCCTAGATACAATTCTTCACCCTCCCCCAAAGGGTGTTGTTCGAAAATTGGCTTTCAATCCTCATGCACATGCTACCCAGAACTACAGTATTGTTGAAGATCTGGCCCAAGCACTGTCCACGATGTCAGCCCTCGAAGTCCTTCAGAGTTTAACTATACAACGAAAGGCACCGTTGAAATATATTGGTGGAATTGACTCTATGGATACGAATTTAATAATTTTTGACTTGGAAGATCACATTCCAAGGTTACCCCCTCAACTCGAATTCCAAATACAAGTTATTGTCTCCGAAAAAAACATTTGTAGAACAGTTATTGATGAGGGTGCCTCGATGTGTGTCATGTCTATTACCCGTTGGAAATCCATCGGCTCTCCTCCTTTGACTGAATCCCACAACATGCTCAAATCCTTCAATGGATCTGGTTTTAAGCCTTACGGTGTCCTCCCTTCGTTGCCTATTATGTTAGAAGGAAAAACAATCAACGTTGAAGTGGAGGTCTTGGACACTCCCCTCGATTACAACCTTCTACTTAGTCGTAGCTGGATCAATTCCATGTGTGCAGTTGTATCCACTCTTTTCTATGTCATGCGTTTCCCACATCAAGGAAAAGTAGTTACCATAGAGAAATTGGCCTTCTTTCACTCTGACGCACGTACCTTTCATTACAAACCCCCCTGGATATGAGAACATCAATGTAGGTATGCTTAAAGATTCCTCTTTGATGGGTACTTTCCCCATTCCACCACCCGATGGTCCACATCCATTTGTTGCCTCGATCAACATGATATCCACCTTTGTTCATAGAACCCCTGCGTCTTACGACCCATGGATGGTACCCAACCCTGACGATCATCTTCATTATGGCGACGAAATGCCTTTGAGTCCGGTCGAATCCCCTTATCAAGCCATTCAATCGACAACCCCCTCTCTTGGTGATTTATCTTTGAATCCATTCCGTTTCATTTTTCCTACAGATGAGATGATTATGTCTGTTATGTCCGTGGAAGATACCCCTTGGGACAATGGACATCATCGTTCCATCCTCTTCCTGGAACAATGCACCATCGAGGGTTACCAACGAATCTCGACCCCATTGACCATTGTCATCATTTGTATAATTCTCGAGTCTACATACGACATGTTTTACAAAGGGAAATTAAGTAATATCTCACCCACCATTCCCCTCGACATATCCATAAAACCTAGAGTTGTCGAAAATGTGCATATCGGAGCTTCATGTTCCCATGACGAAGTTGTCACCTACAAGTCTCTTTTCCAAGAATTTCATGACGTCTTCACATGGATATATGAAGAAATGTTGGGGATTGACCCCGACATTGTGGTACATGAGATTAAGACATACCTAGGCGCTAAACCCGTCCGGCAACGACTTCGTCCGGTCCACCCACGTAAAGCAACCTCTATCAAACTGGAAGTTGAGAAACTTCTCAAAGATGGATTTATTTACCCTGTGGCTCTAACTGACTGGGTTTCCAATCTTGTTCCAACTGACAAGAAACAAGGCACAATCCACGAGTGCGTTTATTATAGGGACATTAACAAATCTTATCCTAAAGACAACTTTCCTACCCCCTTCATTGACCAGATCGTTGATAATTGTGCTGGAAGTGAAATCTTCTCTTTGATGGATGGTTTCTCCGGATATAATATCGTTCTCATGGACCAACACAAGACCGCTTTTATTTTTCCTTGGGGCACTTTCGCCTACCGAAAACTTCCATTCAGTTTAAATAATGCCAGCGCAACTTTTCAACTTGTTATGTCTTACGCCTTTCATGATGTAAAGAACATTGTGCAGCCATATCTCGATGAATTACCCGCTCATCCCATGCACCGTGTAGATCATCCAATACACCTCCACACCATTTTTCTTCGATGTTGGTTTTACCACATACTCTTGAATCCCCACAAATTTGTTTTTGGCATAGAATCCGGCCGACTTCTGGGATTTATTGTTTCACGTCAAGGGATCAGGGTAGATCCTTTGAAGGTCTATACGATTCTCAATCTTCCTCCTCCTTCCTCACTTCGCCAGTTACAAAGTTTGCAAGGGAAGGAAAACTTTCTCCGTCGTTTCATCCCGAACTATGCTGAGCTAACTCTTGGATTTACGCGACTGCTCAAGAAAGGTTCTGAGTTTGAATGGGATACCACTTCCAACAAAGATTTGAAACTATCTTTGACACATACCCCACTACTCTTCCCACTTGATTACAGTCGGGATTATTTCCTTTACCTCGCAGCCTCGGACTATACCATCGCTATGGTTCTCATCCAGGAGGATGATTCTCATGATGAACATGTCATATTTTACTTGAGTCAGAGTCTCACGACTACCGAAACCAAGTATTTACATGTTGAAAAACTAGCCTTGGTAGCCGTCCAAGCTATTCAATGATTCCGACACTATATCCTTTCTCGCAAGACTACAATAATTTCTAACTGCAACCTTATGCATCACATTCTTACGCACCAATTTCTAGGGGGAAAATACTCCAAATGGATCGTAATCCTCTAGGAGTTTGACTTAGAATTCGAACGCACTAAGTCCAAGAAATCCTTGGTGTTTTCCGAGTTGATATGTGAACTTCCCTGCTATGAGACAAAAAATGTAGCAGCAGATTCATTACTCGATGAATCCCTTTTCCTGATTAGTTTCGATGACATTTGGTATGGAGATATCATCATATATCTCCAAACCCAGACTTTCTGACCCAATTTGGCTAACACTGACCTCCATCGAATATGCTACCAATCCCATCAGTATATTATCCTTGGCGATACTCTTTATCGTCATGGGATTGACTCCATTTTTTTATGCTGTCTCACATTTGACAAAGCCGAGAAATCCCTAAATGACTGCCATTCTGGAGCCTGTGGTGGTCACATGTCTGGGTATGCTACTGCCCAGAAGATCTTATAATCAGGGTATTTTTGGCCTTATTTATTAATGATTGTATAATTGTCATACAAAAATTCCACGCTTGTCAAACCTACAACCATAAAATACAATCACACCCTGCTCCTCTACACCCTGTGGTATCCATTGGTCCTTTTGAAAAATGGGGTATTGATTTCATGAAATGTCACCCTCACTCGGTCGAGGGGCATGGATACATTATTGTAGCCGTAGATTATTTTACGAAATGAGCTGAGGCGATGCCAACATTCGACAATACTGGAAGGACTGCAACATTATTTATATTCAATCGCATCATTGCTCAGTTTGGTGTCACTCAAGCTATCGTTACTGACCACGGTAGCCACTTTAGAAAATTCATGATGTCTAAACTCACTGAAAAGTTGGGTCTTCACCATGACAACTCAACACCCTATTACCCACAAGCCAATGACCAAGTTGAAGAAATAAACAAAATCCTCATTAACATGCTTCGACAAATGATAGGGATTCACAAAACGAGTTGGCACACGATGTTGTTTTCAACATTGTGGGCTTACCGGACATCCGTTAAGTCTGCTACCAAGTTTACACCATTCTAGTTAGTCTATGGTCTGGAATCCATCTTGCCTATTGAATGTGAGATACCTTCCCTAAAACTATCCATCAAACTTCTCCCAAACACTTCTGGCGAAGAAGAATGTCTATTGTATCTTATGCAATTAGACAAAACCCATCGCGACACCACCCTAGTTATAGAAGCCCAGAAGAAACGCGTCAAAGCCCAATATGAAAAACATGTCAAGCCACGCGTTTTCTCTGAAAGTGATCTGGTTCTCCTTTATGAACAAGATTGAGATATGCTAGGAGCCAGAAAATTCGAAGCTATGTGGCGAGGTCCTTATATCGTAAGACGAGTTTTGGAGAAAGGAGATTATGAGTTGGTGGACTACGATGGTATCCCTTTGAGTGAACCCAGAAATGGGTTGTACTTAAAGAAGTACTATGCTTAAGATCACATGTGTATGAGTGCTTGTATTTTATTGTATCATACTTTTTGTGTGTTACTTTAGTATGTTTTTTCATTATTTGGTCTCTGCCCTCGACCACTTATCTTGCATTGTGCTTGGTTTCCATATGTCGAAGTCTTCACTACTCCACATTGTCTTCGCCGATGATGCTAGCCATAGTAATCAGAACCTCACTTCTGCTGCATGGGAAATTTATGCCCCTACAAACGAACTTATCAGTCTATGAGGTGTGTTCCTTGGTCATGTGACCAATAATATTGCAGAATATAGCACCGTCATTGAATTTTTGATTGATGTTATTTCGCTTGATATCTGCCACTTGGTTATACGACTCAATTTGCAGCTAGTAGTACTACAGTTAAGTAACATCTATGCTATCCAAAGTCCTACTTTATTATGGGTATATTTACGAATTCGCCTCTTGGAACATTATTTTGATTATATCGAATATCAGCACATTCCTAGATGTCTAAATACATTGACTGATGCATTAGCTAACTATGTGTTAGACAGACATTTGGGGCATTTATAAAACAATCACACATCACATGTATAACACAACACAAAATAAACTGGTAGAAACCATATATATGTATATAACGATCAAAAGTTTTTAGAAAAACTTATTTCCAAGGATCAAAATCTCAAAATACGAAGCCCATAGCTTATACAAAGTAGCGTCACGGATGACGCTCACCATAACACACAACTTCTCGGGCCACCCTACGAAGTAGTCAACTGAGAGACTCGGACAGGCCCACAGTATGGCGTTGGTAATGTCTTGGAATCTCCCCAATAGAAATATCTGGGACGTCTGCAGTCAACCCCTGCAAGTTCTTCTCCACTGCCTCGTAGTCTTTGGCATCCCATCTCACCACTGGAGTCGCTTCTCCTCGCCTTTGAATGGGAGATGTTCCTGGAGGTCGATACGGCCCCACATCTGTGTCATCAAAAAGAATTTTTTTTATTAGTTCTTGGATAAACATAAAAACATTTCATATGATAAAATTTGCAAAAACATTTAAAAAGAACA